>CAXHJY010000338.1:30000-35000 GCA_964016885.1 Eledone cirrhosa | reverse complement strand
CAATTGTGGAGTTTTGGGGCTTGGTGGTGTGTTGTATTGTGTTGAATGGTGGTGTGGTATGGTGAAACTGTGGGGAGTTGTGGTGGTGGTGTGTTATATTGTATCGTGGTTTATTGTGAAGATTTGTGGTATGGCGGCGGTGAGTTGTGTTGAACGATGGTGTGGTGTGGTGGTCTGGATGATGGTGGTGCTTGGTGTAGTGTGGCTTGGTGGGTAGTTGTGTTCAATGGCGGTGTGGTATGGTGAAACTGTGGTAAAAGTGTGGTGTTGGCGGTGTGGCGTGGCGTGGTGTCACGGTGTATAATCAGGCTTGCGTTCCATTTGGTCAAACAACTGGAACACTTATCGAAGAAGCCGACGGAGGACCATCGATCGATCGCGTTGTAATTTACTGTGGTGGGTGTATATAGTGTGTGAATGGGTTATGTATATATAATATGGTGTATATAACTCCCCCTCTCACTCCTCAGCTCCCTAATCCTACCTTGTACTTTTAACTGAAAACTGACATAAAAACAAACTAAAGAAAATGCTGCATATATATATATATATATATTTATATACATACATATATATAAATATATATATATATATATGTATGTATTCTGATATATATTTATATATATATATATATATATATATATACACATATATATGTAATTATGAACATATACTTGTGTGTATATATATATATATATATATATATATATATATATATACATATATATGTAATTATAAACATATACTTCTGTGTGTATGTATATATATATATATATATACACTCACGCACTCACACATATAACCACACACATATTGACCCACCTACCCACCCCTAACCGGCAAAAATAATAATGTTCATTCAGTTTATGGAGATAATGAGATGGAATGGAAAGTACAACATATAAAAAAAAGACATAGAACTTCACCCCACACTCCTACACCACACTCCTACACCACACCTCACCCCACCCCTCTCCGCCTTCATCCCCCATCCCCTTCCACCTTCACCCACTCCACCCTCGCCACAAAAATATTATTAATAACTAGCAAATTATTTCTGCTCACCCTAACCACAAACACTACCCGACATTACATTATCATTATATTATTTTACACACACACACACACACAAACACATGCACCCCCCCCCTCACACACTCACACATATATATATATGTGTGTGTGTGTGTGTATATATATATGTATGTGTGCGTGTATCTATGTTCATACACACATATATATGTAGATATATATGTGTATATGTATATATATTTATACACACACACATATATATATATATATATATATATGTATATATAAGTTTATATATATCCTAAGTTTATATATATATATGTATATATATGTTTATATGTATATATATATATATATATATTTATATATATATATGTATATATGTGTATATATATATATATGTTTATATATATATGTATATATGTGTGTAGATATATATGTTTGTTTATATATATGTGTCTATATATATATGTATATATATATATGTATATGTATATATATATGTGTGTATATATATATATATATATATGTGTGTGTATGTGTATATATATAAATGTGTATATATGTGTGTGTATATATATATATATATATGTGTGTGTATATATATATGTGTGTGTATCTATACATACGTGTGTATATAAATATATATATATATGTGTGTATCTATCTATCTATCTCTCTCTATATATATATATACAAGTAATAATCGTAATTTCGTCACTGTTCATTCGTAATTGTTTCGCTGTTGTTGTTGTCGTGTCAAATACAGAAATTGCTGACAATACACCACCGTTCCCCCCTTCCACCACCACATTCCTTGCCCTGTTGGAGAGGGGTGGTGCTGGTGGAATTATCATCTATGCTCTTTATTTTCTTCACACACTCACACACACACACACACACATATATATATATAAGTACACACACATACTCTCTGCCTGTGTATTTATCTCTCTCTTTCTCCTCTCTCCCTCTCATCTTTTTCTCCTCTCTTTCTCACTCTTTCTTTTCTCTCTATTACCTCTCTTTCTCTCTCCTCTCTCTTTCCTCTGTCCTCTTTCTCTCTTTCCTCTGTCTCCCCTTTCTCTCTCAATCTGTCTCCCCTATCACTCTCTCTCTCTCTCTCTACTCTTTCTCCTCTCTCTACTCTCTTTCTCCTCTCTCTACTCTCTTTCTCCTCTCTTTCCTCTCTCTCACTCTCTTTCTCCTCTGTCTCCTCTGTCTCCTCTCTCTCCTCTCTCCTCTCTCTCTTTCCTCTGTCTCCCCTTTCTCTCTCACTCTCTTTCTCCTCTCTCTACTCTCTTTCCTCTCTCTCACTCTCTTTCTATTTCCTTTCTCTCCCTCTTCTCTCCCCACTTCTCTCTCCCTCTCTCTGTCACATATGCGTGTATGTATGTGTGTGTATGTGTGTGTCATTTCATATTTGTATGTTTGTGAGTATCTGTCTGTGTGTGTTTATATGTGTATGTATGTATGTATGTATGTGTGTGTATTTGTGTGTGTAATTGTGTGTGAATGTATGTGTGTAAATATGTGTATATGTCTGTGTGTGTAAGTATGTGTGTATGTAAACAAATTATCACGTGATAGCTCTGATTTTTAATATAAACATTGCTAATAATTATGTGTGCGTGTGTATTTTAATGTGTGAGAATATATGTGCTTGTACATATGTGTATATGTGTGTATGAGTTAATAAGGTATGTATTTATGTGTGTATGTATATATGTGTGTATGTGTGTGTGTATATATATATGTATATATCTGTGTTATGTCAGGTCACCAGTTGGTGCTACTGGTAACATGTATCCCAGTACAACCTGTCTCAATGTCGGGTCGTTGGCGACTAAACTGGCAACCCCACCAAGGTTTCTTGGTGAGGAGGGTGACTTTGGACATCCTGCAGGACTAAAAACAAAACCTGTCAAAGGGCAAGGAAGCTCTTAAGACTCAATAGCCATCCAAAATCACCGGGAGAGATGACCCCTTAGCCTTTGTCAAGGCAGAATTCTAGGAGAAGGAAAACTCTGATATAACACCTGCAACCCTGATGGTATCCAATGATGTTGACTTGTTCTTCTTTTTGGTAAATATCATCTTGGTTAAGAGAGTGGGACTGGCTTTGTGCAGTGCCTTTGCTCACTATAAAAGCTTCACAGCACAGGCATTGCTTTGTATCTGGAGATCTCTCTGCACTTGTCATCACATGGTACCATGGGCCCTGCACTATGTGTCAATAATGGTCACAAGTGTAGTCTTTGTACCAGAGTTTTCAAGTCGCTGGCTGGACTAAAAAGTCACATTCTTTCAGCGCATCGGTAGGGGTTCTCCTACATGGATATAAAGTAGTGGCCGTACTCGAAAACGAGTTGGCAGCCACCATATATCTGTGTATGTATATATGTGTGTATGTATGTATGTGTGTATATATATGTATATATGTGTGTGTGTATGTATGTGTGTGTGTATGTGTCTGTCTGTATGTATGTATGTATGTGTGTGTGTGTATTATGATTCGTACCCGCCATTAAAGTACACAATCTCTCCCACTTCAAACTCCTTCGAGTTCAGTCTCCGGGGCCCCAGAGTTTGTTAATTCAGCGTTTTGCAGTTCCAGGCTAACCTGATAAGGGATCATGCAGCAGCAGATGTGGTCCCTCAAATCACAGACCCTGAACACTTCTGATTTCTTTCAGAAAGGGAGAGAAAGTGGTTGAGAAAGACAGGAAGTGGATAAGAGATAAGAAAGACGTAGAAAGAATCTGATATATATATATATATATATATATATATTATATATATATATATACTAGCAGAGGTACCCGGCGTTGCTCGGGTATTAAATAGGAGTCATGTATAGCATTCATGTCAATACTTCAATGCTTCTTCGAAAACTATACTTGTACAAAATCATCGGCTTTATCCCAAAACGGGCTCCTGCCTCCAGGGATCCCCTACTCACTACGTGCCAATTCTAAGGGTT
Organism: Eledone cirrhosa; assembly: GCA_964016885.1. NCBI lineage: Eukaryota > Metazoa > Mollusca > Cephalopoda > Octopoda > Eledonidae > Eledone > Eledone cirrhosa. The sequence goes on along the minus strand of CAXHJY010000338.1, from coordinate 30,985 downwards.
CAAATTCATCTGTAGAACATACGTAGCCCATGTGCCAAGTTTGGTGAAAATTGGTTGCGAACTCCAAAAGTTATGACGTGGAAAGAATCGCTGTTTTCACCCTTAACGGGATCTTCTGAAACTAAAACAAAAATCTATCTGTGGACGCAGAAGTAAATATTTCGTGTATATATATATATATATTGGTATGGACCTGTAAACCCCGAGGGAGTCGTTGGGGCACCATATTTACATACGGCGTTTCTTAGGGCATTTTAAAACCTGTCAGCGCCCATCTCCTCTCCAGATCTGAATTCATCAGACTTCTTCCAGTGAAGGATAGAGAAAATGAGAGAAAGGAAGTGAGAAAGAGATATAGAGGAAGAATCGACCCCAGTGTATTACTGGTGCTTTATTTTATCGACCCCCATCCGTAAGGATGAAAGGCAAAGTCGACCTCGGCGGGATTTGAACTCAGAGAGTCCCGGAATGAATGCTACAAAGCATTCTATCCGACGTTCTAACGACTCTGCTAATTCATCTCATATATTATTTATATAGATAGGTCGGTAAAACGAAAAGTGGTATACCAATCAGGCTTTCCGCGCTGAACATACAGATACTTCTTCATGTGAATAACTCAACAAGCCAAATCTAGTGTTGAATATCTATGATATATCCAGGGAGCTGAAGTGATACAGAGTAAATGTTGTTCAAATATGTGTCGGTCTTAGGATGAAAATGATTGCTACTACTACCATCATCAACAACAACCACAATACTATTACCACAACGCCACTAAAATACCACCACACCACACCACCATAAACAATACTAAACACAACACCAACCACAATACTGCTACCACTACACTACCAATAACAACAACCACAACACTAACCAAAATACTAATAACAGCACCAACTGCAACACTACCACACTAATGTTACCACTATACTACCAACAACAATAACCACTACACTACCAACAACAATAATCATAACAC
>CAXHJY010000336.1:82500-95000 GCA_964016885.1 Eledone cirrhosa | reverse complement strand
AAGACACAATATTATGGAAGAAACGATCGTCAGCAATTAAATGTATTAAGCAAAAATTTTAATGTTTTATATTTCGTTTTTCTGCTCTGTAATACATCTGATAATTTACATTGAGCTATTTCTCTTACTAGTTATCGGGTAGTGCAGCATACTACACTTTCACATTTATAATTATATATAACTCATATATAAGTATAAGTACTACTATTAGTGTATATGTTGCTTCCATGTTTTACTTCTCAACTTTTAATTTTTAAACTATTTGATATGAAAAAAAATGTCATATGTTGCATATATGTATATGCATGGTATGCATGTGTGCACGGTACGCACGTCTGTATGCAAAGGCACGTGACTTAGTTGTTAATCTACCTAAACCTCATTGAATAGACCTATGAAGAAAAAACATTCTAGCCGTGACCATCCCGCGATTTTCTAATGTTTTACATTATATTCTTTCTTGTTCTTCTTTTAAGATAGTTGTATGCGATTTTTAGGGACCTAGCTGTTATATCTAGCAGATTAAGCATCATGTACAACAGTTGGTATCATTAGGCTTCCATATGGACCCTGGTAGTCTATAGAAGAATTTTGGAGCTCCAAATACAGATTTAAAAAAAAATAGGAAATTGTCCACAATAGCATTTTAAGGGCCCATGAAAATATTTCAGAGGTCTACAATAGTATTTTAGGGGTGCATGAAAATATTTTGCTTTCGAAGAAAATATTTTAAGCCTGAGGGAAAATAAATGAACAATTAAAGCAGTGAACCAAAGCAGAGGGTGAAATAATTCCCAGGGGAAATAATAGAAATGATACTGGAGAAAAGAAGAAAAGCAACACACACACATATACGCGTATATATATATATATATATATATATATATATATATATATATAAAACAAAGGAATTGTGGTAAGGAACCAGATGGACCACAACGCACCAGAGTACTCAATACATTTATTCACTAGGCTAAAAATTCTAATTTAGTCCAGAAATAGCCGTCGAAACGGCTTGAGCTCTGCCGTCGGGGTCATACTTTTTCCTATATATATATATATATATATATATATATACATATATATATATATATATGTATACATATATTCACTATATATATACACACACAGTTTTTGTGTGACAGACGGACAGAAAATGAAGTTCGATCGATATAATAAAGATTCGAACATCTTTTATAGAATCCATCACGGTTACTTTCAATTATATTTTTTAGAAGTCGTGTTTAAAACGGCGCTTAAATCCCGCTAACTGCTAACTAAGACTAATGGCTAGATAGCTAATAATTTATTTAATTAGAGATAGTTAATTACTAAGTTATATGTACGACGGACTAATGCTTCTAAAGAGAGAATATAATCGGTCCATCCACACCTTCCAATGCAGTTTATAGTCAAATTTGGAGGTTTGCGGAGAGCAGATGGTTGCTTCAAGACAAGCAGCTAGCTAGATGATTAATTAATTCGTTAATTAATTAAAAAGTTAGTTACTAATAGCAATAAGTTTCAGTGGAAAGTGCTTAATGTGATGGTCAAGTTAGATTCTGAAAGTAGCAGTAACCCACGTGACACTAAATTAACCAATAAGGACATCAAACAGACACGAAAAGACAGCAATTTAAGGGTAGGGGAAAGTCGATTAAATCGACCCCAGTGCCTTACTGGTATGTTAGTTTATCAACCCCAAGGGGAGATGAAAGGTAAAATTAAACTCGGAGGGATTTGAACTCAGCACGTGATGAGCTGGAACAAATAGTGCATTTTGACTGACGCTCAACCAATTTTACCTAGTTACCACATTATAATACAATGATTTCTACTTTAGGCACAAGGACAACAATTTTTGGGGATGGGAAAGTCGATTAAATTGCCTTCAGTGCATTACTGGTACTTTATTATCCATAAAGTTGCAATTTTAACATTCCCCATCTTATACTGTTTGGTTTCAGATTTAGGCACAAGGCCAACAATATTGGGGTGAGGAGAAAGTCGAATACATCACCCAGTGTATTACTGGTACTTTATTTTATCGGCCCTGTAAGGATGAAGGGCACAGTTAACCTCGGCTGTATTTTATCTCAGAATGTAAAGTGCAGTAAATACTGATTTCTAATTTGGGCACATGGCTAACAATTTTCAGGGAGGTGTAAATCGATTATATCATTCTATAGTACATGATTGATTATTTTTTATTTCATCGATATCGGGAAAAAGAAAACGTAATGCCAACCATGACGAGATTTGAACTTAGAACACAGAGAACCCTATTGTAATTACTCCTGACTAACAAAAGAAATAAATTAAAGTGATAGCTATGTAAATATCAATCTAATATACATATGACACAGTTGCTGGCCAATAAATCGTCGGATAGAACGCTTTGCAATCAATATTCGTTTCAATTCTGCGCTCAGAGTTCAAATCCGATGTCAACTTTACCTTTCATCCTTTCGAGTTTCGAGGTCGATGAAAAAAGCACCAGTGCAGTACGGGGGGGGGGGGGGGGGGGGGGTTAGATTTTTGTTTCGCTATATCTCTTTTCTTATTCACCTATTTTCTTTTTTCCTCTGGAAGAAATTAAAAATGTTCGGACCTCAATAAGGCGATGGGTTCCGCCTAGTTTTTTTCTCTAAAAATAGAGCCCGACACACACGGGTTATATCTTACTAATGTGTCCCTACCACTTGATTAGGCGTGACGGACCCATACATCCATAGGACACTTGAATAAAATAAAAAAAAAATAACATGGCGATAGATATGATGGGATAGGTTCTACTTTCTCTCCTACATTCTCTCTCTAACCCTCTATCTCCCTTCACATCTCTTGCTTTCTCTCTCTCTCTGACCTGCTAGAAACAAAATGAAATATCTATCAAAAGCCAGGCACTATCGACATTAAATGGACACATTAATTGATAAAGTCTTGGGTGAAATACAAAAAAAAAAAAAGCAAAGTTAGTAGGTCATTGCTGGAATATATTTGACCATAGATCGTCCATCTTGTAGAGAAGAAAATCTTGGGTGCCATGATACTGAGTGATTGTTTTGTCAGAAAAACAAAAAATAAACCAGCATAGGATGGTCACAACTGGAAGCTTTTTGACCAAAGGTCAACTCTCTCATGGCTGACGAGCAGAGAGAAGAACAGGGGATAAACATCCAGAAGGGGAAGAGGAAAAACAACAAGAGTATATCATTTAACATAAGTGTGTGTGTGTGTGTGTGTCTGTGTGTGAGCGTGTGTGTGTGTGTGTGTGTGTGAGTGTGTGTGTGTGTATGTGAGTGTGTGAGTTCTTGTAAAAAGCAAACTAAACCTAATATATATATATAGACTCTATATTATATATATAGAGAGAGAGAGCTGTAATAACTACATGATAGAACTGGAGTCCCCTCTAATGAAAATACACGAGAAACCTATGAGATACAACTTTGTAGGAAGCAAGGTAAACCTGTATCTATGTGAGATATGACAATATGATATAGTTGAGATCTGCTATCATTAAAACACCCAAATAACCTCGCTGGATGTCAGCTAAGATAACATACGTGGGATCAGATTATATGACTGGCGCTCCTATCATGACAACACCAAGGAACCCTCCTATCACAAAGAACTTGGACGCCAGATAAAGCTATATAGGTTTAAGCTGTAGCAACGGCATGATAGGATTGTGATCCCTGTCATTAAAATAAACAAGAAAACTCTTGTCAGATACTGCCATGTAGATGACCATATATATATATATATATATATATATATATATATATATATATATATATTATTTATTAAAATAACAGATTAAAGTTTAAGCAAAGAATCGCTGCTTTCACCCTTAACGGGATCTTCTGAAACAGTTTCAGAAGATCCTGTTAAGGGTGAAAGCAGCGATTCTTTGCTTAAACTTTAATCTGTTATTTTAATAAATATTTGCTCTACGGTTCTTATATATTTGATATATATTTATCCTTATCAAGCCCTCTTTGGATTTTAGTCTTCAAATTTATTATTATTACTATATATATATATATTAAAATAACAGATTAAAGTTTAAGCAAAGAATCGTTGCTTTCACCATTAACAGGATTTTCTGAAACTAAACGGAGCTGTAACAACATAACACTGGGTACCCTTTCATTAAACTTCCCACAAACCTTTCATGAGGTATCTCTTCATTGGAACCCTGCTAATCCCATTATACTTGTGAGCTGTAACAGGAGCATTATAGGACCGAGATCCCTATCATTAAAACGTGCCATACATCTATGTGAGACAAATGTTAAGATCTCATAAACCTTCATATGTGTGAGGGCCCTTTAAATAAAACATCCAAGAAATCTCCTAAGTGATACAAACCTTCATATGTGTGAGGTGTAATAACATATGACAGGGGTCCCTTTAATTTAAACATCCACGAAATCTCCTAAGTGATACAACCGCTAAGGATATCATATAAACCTACATATGTCTGAGCTGTAATAACATAAAACACGCAATAAATCTATGTGATACAACCGCACAGGAGACCCCACAAACCTCAATATGTGTGAGTTGTAACACCATAAGACAGGGGTCCCTTTAATTAAGACACCCAATAAATCTATGTGATACAACCGCACAAGAGACCACACAAACCTCAATATATGTGAGTTGTAACACCATAAGACAGGGGTCCCTTTAATTAAGACACCCAATAAATCTATGTGATACAACCGCACAAGAGACCACACAAACCTCAATATATGTGAGTTGTAACACCATATTTCATTTCATCATTCTTTCAAATGTTTTTTTGTCATGAAAGGGGTTATCAAATGAATGCTGTGAATGTGTTCATGTGTGGTTATGTGCATGAGCCCTATTTTAAGGGATGCTGTATAAACTCTACCCCTACTGCTTGAGGTATTCAGGTAAGTTTGACGAGATTTGAAACGGTATTCATGAAAGGTAAGTAAGAGAATATTGGCTGAGAAATCAAGGCTTTTTCTGCATGTATATATATATATGTTTATAATATTTATTATGCGTATATTGATAATATAAAGTGTGTGTGTATAATATGAGACGTGTATATCATATTATACTGGAAGCTATATATTGGTGTCTAGAGTTTGTATGTCATATATAACAGAATTGAATATATGAACAATAATACAAACTGGGATATTTGTGTTTTAGTAAATTAATGATTTACATAAGAGAAACCCTATAGTTTATTTTATGTTGATTACTGACACATGGCAGGTCATATATATCAGGATTACAGGATATATTAACAATCATATCAATTAGGAAATGTGTGTTGTGATAACATTCTAGTTTACGTAAGAGGAACCCTATATGTTCCAGTTTACTCAGCTGTAGAAATGTTGCGTTGTCTCTAGTGCCAAGCTGTATCGCCCATTGGCTTTGCATTTTTCAACTGTATATATATATCTATATATTTATATATATATATATATATATATATATATATATATATATATATATATATATATATATATATATATATATAAATGGAATAGAATGAAACGAAATTTCATTTCTCACTCTTAGTACGGCACTTACTTAAATGTAAGTATGTATGTATATATACGTATATACATATATGTATACAGACGTACAGTAGTATGTATATATATGGTGGCTGCCAACTCGTTTTCGAGTACGGCCACTACTTTATATCCATGTAGGAGAACCCCTACCGATGCGCTGAACGAGTGACTTTTTAGTCCAGCCAGCGACTTGAAAACTCTGGTACAAACACTACACCTGTGACAATTATTGACACAGAGTGCTTTGCCTTTGGTACCATGTGACGACAAGTGCAGAGAGATCTCCAGATACAAAGCAATGCCTGTGCCGTGAAGCTTTTATAGTGAGCAAAGGCACTGCACAAAGCCAGTCCCACTCTCTTAACCAAGATGATATTTACCAAAAAGAAGAACAAGTCAACATCATTGGATACCATCAGGGTTGCAGGTGTTATATCAGAGTTTTCCTTCTCCTAGAATTCTGCCTTGACAAAGGCTAAGGGGTCATCTCTCCCACTGATTTTGGATGGCCATTGACTCTTAAGAGCTCCTTTGCCCTTTGACAGGTTTTGTTTTTAGTCCTGCAGGATGTCCAAAGTCACCCTCCTCACCAAGAAACCTTGGTGGGGTTGCCAGTTTAGTCGCCAACGACCCGACCATGAGACATGTATGCCTGTATGTATATATATATATACATATATACATACAGGCACACATACAAACGAACAAAGCGAACATTATAATAAATGTTCGGTAAACTGATACGTGCATATATATATGTGTGCCTGTATGTATATATGTATATATATATATATACATGCTACTGTACGTCTGTATACATATATGTATGTACGTATACATACATACTTACATATATATATATATATATATATATATATATATATATATATAAATATATATATCAACTAGTAATAAATTGACATATATATATATAAAATAAATACATGAAACAATCACAGGGAATAATTTGTAAAGAATGTAAGCACACATAGCTAGGTAGGTAACTAATTAAAGTTTGACTAGTACTTCAAATACAGATACCTTTGTCTCTCAGACATGACAACCCTTAATTTTAATTTTGCATATATATATATATATATATATATATATATATGTATATATATATATATATATATATATATATATATATATATATATATATATAAGGCTTAAAATCAAGAAGAAAGCAAGAACAGGGGGAGGAGTTTTCCTCATCAGTTGTCTACTAGGGTCTCGGACATTTCAACGCTTTAAAGATATATATATATATATATATATATATATATATATATATATATATATATATACAGAGGTATCCGCAGTAAGTTGTGAAGTTGTGGGGTCTATTCTGCATGAAGAACTCGATGTAATCCATATGTTGAAAATGTCGTAGGTTAAGATAAATCCCGGAAAACAATTAAACATTAAAAGGAAAACAGATATAAGTTAAAACAATGAAATAAAAAATCAAGTCATGAGAGATATACTTCACTGCTTTACGATCGTTTCTAGGTGATGATAATACATTGTAGCTATACTCCGTTATTGATCTATGTAAGGTTAGTTACAAAATATCATATTTATATATATATATATATATAAATATAATAAAATAAAACAAGGACGAATGGTTACTCCTTCATTACGTTTATATTCTATATTTCTGTGAAAGGAATCAGTTATATTCCGAACTGGAGAAGGATGGTTTCCGCCGTGTTAAATGCCCATATGGTATTACAGCTCTTCTAAGTCTACATCAGTAGTTAAAGACCTATATTTATGTATTTAATCAATTTAGACGTACACAGAACTAGGAAACCATGACAGTCTAGTAGAGAAGAATCTAACACCCCTTACAATTAAGAATCAAACACGAGAGAGAGGTCAGGTGGTATCAGTAGTATAAATAAGACAGAAAAACCAGGACGACGCTAAAGTAGTTATAAGTTTCTGTCATTGAATCTTTTTGTAGCTATCATGTACTGAATTATCCTGTTTATCGTTGGTAGATCTTTTATATCTTGACAATATATTACAGCTCAAATCTTGGCAGTGGTTTAAAGACATGTCCTGAACCATCCTGTTTACAATTGGCAGATTTCTTGTCTCTTGACAATATATTACAGCTCAAATCTTGGCAGTGGTTTAAAGACATGTCCTGGACCATCCTGTTTACAATTGGCAGATTTCTTGTCTCTTGACAATATATTACAGCTCAAATCTTGGCAGTGGTTTAAAGACATGTCCTGAATCATCCTGTTTACAATTGGTAGATTTCTTGTCTCTTGACAATATATTACAGCTCAAATCTTGGCAGTGGTTTAAAGACATGTCCTGAATCACCCTGTTTACAATTGGTAGATTTCTTGTCTCTTGACAATAGATTACAGCTCAAATCTTGGCAGTGGTTTAAAGACATGTCCTGAATCATCCTGTTTACAATTGGTAGATTTCTTGTCTCTTGACAATATATTACAGCTCAAATCTTGGCAGTGGTTTAAAGACATGTCCTGAACCATCCTGTTTACAATTGGTAGATTTCTTGTCTCTTGACAATATATTATAGCTCAAATCTTGGCAGTGGTTTAAAGACATGTCTTGAACCATCCTGTTTACAATTGGTAGATTTCTTGTCTCTTGACAATATATTACAGCTGAAATCTTGGAATGTAACCTATATCTTTTATTCCCCATTGTATTCGTTCCTTTACTAATTCATCTTCTTTCCTATTGGCCCAAATATATTTATGGCTTAGTATCCAAATCATTGTTACTTTGTTTAATATTTCCAGAAATATTGTTATCTATTCTTAGCAGAACACTCTCAATATCTCTAGCCCAACCTCATTTTTTTCTTGATTGAAACAGTTCTCCGTTCAATAAACTAAAATAAATAAATAGAAAATCTATCTCCCATGACATTTCTTTAACTGAATCTATCTATAATATCTTACCACACCTCTCTACGTCAAGTATTCTAAAGTCCTGCTGTAATCTGAAGCTCATATCTGTATTAATATTCAGAAAAGACCAAGTAGTTCCACAACTTACACAATAGTCTGAAAGACCCTAATCTGTAGATCTGACCCAGTTCTTTAAACACTCGGTCTGTGTGATATCATTACTGTATCCTTTTGTGTCTGGATTATATATATATATATATATATAGGAACCAGTAAGACCCCGACGGCTGAGCTCAAGGCGTTTCGACGGCTAATTCTGGACTGAATTAGCCGTCGAAACGGCTTGAGCTCAGCCGTCGGGGTCTTACTGGTTCCTATTACCCACTCTACTACCCCAAGTATTGAGTACTTTGGTGCGTTATGGTTCACCTGGTTCCTTACTACATTTCCTTCGTTATATATATATATAGAAGTGGTAACACACAGTTAGTTCACCATATTGACAACAATTGTTTCACCTTAGCGGATTACGAGCTGAAGATCCGCTAAGGTGAAACAATTGTTTTCGATATGGTGAACTAACTGTTGTGTTACCACTTCTACTTAACTCGTCCCATGGACTGAGTGCTCGACCAGTACGGATATTACCTTCCAGTGTTCTACCTCTCTCTCTCTCTCATTTACTCTCTGTATCTTTCTATATAAATTTCATATATATATATATATATATATATATATAGGGCGGGTAAAATTCCCGAGATTCATGGACGAGTTCTCTCCAGCGGTCTCTGTCCCTCATTATCGCTGCCATGTCCTGCGTCTCCAACAGACCAGTGTCTGTCCTTAGAGCATCAACATATGATAACCTTGGTCTTCCTCTTCCAGTGTGTGCATGCATATATATATATATACCTAAACACAGGCAGTGCACTCTCACTATATACATATTGTGTGTGCTCTCTGAAGATCGAGATGCAGTTTCGCTACTACAGGCTTATTGTCTCATGCAGTGAGTGAGTCATCAACCGAGGTCGCCGAAATAACATCACTGGCTTTTGTAAACCACACACACACATATATATATATATATATATATATATATATATATATATATATATATATATATATATATATGTGTGTGTGTGTGTGTGTGTGTGTGTATAATAAGTACAGATCGAAGTTTAGCCACAGTAGACCAGTTACCAATCATATATATATATATATATATATATATATATATATATATATATACAATATAATGGGTGATATTACTCAACAGGCAACGTAGTAAATATTTAGTGGTAGGAGAATGTGCATGAGGCGTACATATATGTGTGTGTGTGTGTGCGTGTGCGTGTTTGTAGATAAATCTACCAAAATATACGGTAGTGTCCAATCAGTATGAAGAACTCAATGTAATCCAAATATAGAAGATATCATGAAAAGAGAAGATGCATTCAAAAATTTACGGTAAAAGTCATAGAAAAACAGAGTGAAGATAAATTAATAAAAACAAAGAACAAGTTCCTTATATTAAAAAATTCATCATTTTACGATCGTTTCTGGGATGTATATGTGTGTTGGTATGTATATCATGTTTAAGATCTATGTAAAAATATTACAACTTATCAGAGGAAATATACATACCTTCACATATACATGCCCATCATTTCTGAGGACGGCATGTATATGTGAAGGCATGTATATTTCCTCTGATAATTTGTAATATTTCTACATAGATCTTAAACATGATATACATACCAACACACATATACATCCCAGAAACGATCGTAAAATGATGAATTTTTTAATATAAGGAACTTGTTCTTTGTTTTCATCTCATATCTCATTGTTTTTATTAATTTATATATATATATATATATATATATATATACATATATATATATACATATATATAAATATATATATATATATATATTATCTATAAGATCGCAGATCAAATGCACCTAGGGTTTCAAAACTTCAACCAGCATACGAGATAGATATTCTGTATCTTTATCTGCTGGTTTAGTTATCATCGGGCAAAACCTGATGATAACTAAAGCAGCATATTTCTCTGTCCTATGTTAGTAGAACTTTGGAACCCTAGGTAGCAGGCATTTGTTTCGAGAACTTATTTATATAATATATTTGGGTTCTGTGCACAACGTGGAGTTCTGTTTCTGCTATTTCTTCGGAAACTCTTGCCACTGTCTGTGTGTGTGTGTGTGTGTGTGTGCTTAAGCAAGATATTCAGCTCTTGTAAATGATGTGGCTGAAAACGGACTTGTTTTTATTATTGATGTTTTCTATGCTACTGTTAATGTTATTTGTTGCTGCTGCTGAGATTACGCTACTGCTGATGAAGGTAACATTGCTGCTGTTGGCTGCTTCTATTGCTGCTGCTGCTACTACCGCTACACCTACTACTACCACTACTACTACTACTACTTCTAATACCACTACTACTACTACCACTACTACTAATACTAGTACTACTGGTGCTACTACTACTGCTGCTGCTACTACTACTACTACTACTACTACTGCTACTACTACAACTCCTACTACTGTTGCTGCTACTACTACTGCAACTACTACTACTACTACTACTACTACTACTACTGATACCAGTGCTGCTGCCACGGCTACTGGTGCTATTGGGGGAATATTTAAAACAGACTAAAGGCCATCATGATAACTATAAAGACTAAGAATGAGAGAATACAACTGATGCCATATTTGGAATTAGAATCTCAAGTGTACCAAAGAATAAGTCTAACATTCAACAGAGCAGAAATATATATATTTTAGGTGTCTTGCACAGTGTAAACAATAAGTATAAGGTGGTGAAGACGGTGGATTGTCAGTATCGGTAGATCATTAGACAACATGAGTTATGGCATATAGTTACGACCCTTTATAGTACCAGTAATACACTCGGGTAATTGCTGGCCTTGTTCCAAAAGTAGAAACAATTATATATATATATATATGTACATATATACATATATATATATATATATATACATATATATAACAAAGGAAGTGTGGTAAAGAACCAGGTGGACCATAAAGCACCAGAGTACTCAATACCTATGGTAGTAGAGTGGGAAATAGGAAATTGTTCAAGACTCCGACGGCAGCGCTCAAGCCGTTTCGACGGTTATTTCAGTCCAGAAATAGCCGTCGAAACGGCTTGAGCTCTGCCGTCGGGGTCTTGAACAATTTCCTATACATATACATATATATATATATATATATATATATACATATATATAGGAACCAGTAAGACCCCGACGGCTGAGCTCAAGCCGTTTCGACGGCTAATTCTGGACTAAAATTTAGTCCAGAATTAGCCGTCGAAACGGCTTGAGCTCAGCCGTCGGGGTCTTACTGGTTCCTATTACCCACTCTACTACCCTAAGTATTGAGTACTTTGGTGCGTTATGGTCCACCTGGTTCCTTACCACATTTCCTTCGTTATACATATATATATACATATATATATATATACAAGTATACATACATTATATATATATATATGTGTGTATGTGTGTGTATATATATGTGTGTAATGAAATCTAAAGGTCAGTAAATATAAATTGTAACCAACAGAGAACTCAGCATCACGTAAATATTTCTCCATTGATGTCAACAGGTCAAGAAGCCTTCGTGAAAAACAATTTCATTAGATATTTAACGTCTAGCTATAAGTGTATATATGTGTGTGTGTATATCTATGTATATATGTGTATGTGTATATGTGTGTATATATGTGTATGTGTATATGTGTGTAGATGTGTATGTGTGTATGTATGTGTGTGTATATGTGTGTGTATATGTGTGTGTATGTGTGTGTATATGTCTATGAGTGTGTATTTGTGTGTACATGTGTATATGTTTGGGTATTTATGTGTATGTGTATATATGTCTATGCGTATGTGCATGTGTGTATGGATGTGTGTATGTGTCTATGTATGTGTGTGTATATGTCTATGAGTGTGTTTGGGTGTACATG
>CAXHJY010000336.1:70000-75000 GCA_964016885.1 Eledone cirrhosa | reverse complement strand
GTTAACCTCGACGGGATTTGAACTCAGACCGTAAAAGGACGTAACTTTGCTAGAAAGCATGGCGTCCAACCCTCTACGTGCATGTATATATATACACACATTATACATACATATATATATATATATATATGTAGGAGGTGAATTTTATTGTAGTACAATAAAGCAATGCAGATATCGGATAAGAAGCACTCTACAGTTTGTAGGACTGGAGTATACATAATATAAGATCAAAAGATGGTTAAAGGAGTTCCATGTATTTTATTATGCGCATTTCAAAAACAAACATCATCATGCAATAATATTTGTGTTTTCATCAGATAAAACAGGAAGACATGATATGAAGGTTAAAAAACACTTGTGGATAGTGCAGTTTTAAATCAACATATCTTATATATTATATATATATATATATATATATATATATATATATATATATATATGTGTGTGTGTGTGTGTGTGTGTGTGCGTGCGTGTGTAATTGGTGTGGGATGCTTAAAGCGTCCGTAAGCGGTAGGCCGTTTGAGTACTCGATGCTCTTACAGAGCAGAGTATAATATCACATAAGAAACGGAGAATCAGTGGTGCAACGAATTAGAATATATTAGACATATTACAGTAGTTTCTCTGGCGACCAGCTCGAGGCACGATCGATGCGATGATTGAACCTGACTCTGAAATCGCAAGATCCTCAGATACGTCTCGATCTTTCGAAGCAGTGTTTCTGTCTCTGTTTTCCTCACTCTCTCTCTCTCTATATATATATCACTCTATCTCAGTCTATTTATTTCTCACTCTCTTTCTCATTGTGTAACCCCCCCCCCCTCCACCGACTCTCTACCGGTACTGCCAATCCACCGCCCTACCACTTAATACTATAACAATATTTAAATCAATATGATCAAGCTTAAAATTTAAAACAACATGGAACATCTTTGCACCAACACGAAACAATACCCACACGTAACCCCGGAAAAAAACAAACATCCTCAACATAAACCTCCAGAATGCAGGAAATTAGACACAAACCCCAATTTATTTCTTCCAAAACTCTCTGCATAAAACAATGCCACACACAGCAAAAACGGCGCAGTCGCAGTCATACAGGATTGCACCTGGTGCATTAGTGATAGTTTCACACGAAACAAGACTAAAAAAAAAATCGCAGTTGTCCGATTAGGAAATTCATTAAAACCATACTTTTATTATTATCTTTTTTTTTCTTTTCTTATATAAATAATAAAAATCTTTACACGCACAAAACCCACATCGCACCGTCCTGTACCGTCTGTAATGTTTTTCTTGATGTCAGCCCTTGTGGCCAATAAAGAAATCATTATTATTATTATTAATATTATTATTATTATTATTATTACTAGCAATTTTCCTTGTGGTTTTGTTGTTGTTGATTTTGTTTTTGTTTTCAGCGCAGTTGCTGTTGCAGCTGCTGCTGTTGTTTTTATTGGTGCTGTTGCTGTTATTATTGTAGTTTTTACTGCTGCTGCTGCTGCTGCTGTTGTTGTTGTTACTGCTGTTGTTATTCTTGCTACTGTTGTTGTTGCTGTTATTGTAGTTGTTACAACAACAATAATGGCAACCACACCACCAACGACAACACTAATAATAACAATAAAAACAACAACAACGACAACAACAACGACAATAACGACTACGATAACGACAACAACGACAACAATAACTCTTTCTACATTTGGCACAAGGCCAGCAATTACCCCAGTGTATTACTGGTACTTTATTTTGTCGACCTCCTGTAAGGATGAAAGGCAAAGGTAACCTCGGCGGGATTTGAACTCAGACCATAAAGGGGCGTAACTCTATGCTGCAAAGCATGGCATCCGACCCTCAACCGATACTGCCAATCCACCAACAACGACAATAACAACAACAATAACAACAGCAACAACAACGACAAAAACAACAACAACACTAACTACAACAACACTAACTACAACAGCACTAATAACGACAACACCAGCAAGAACAACGACAACAGCAACAACAACAACAACGACGAGAATAAATTTAGTCTTCTCTAATCTTTAGTTACATCTATTTGGTCTCGTACGTGGATGAGAAATGCCGAGAAATGTCGAGAAAAAAAAAACATTTTAAGCTGCAAGGCAGATTTCTATTCCCACCGAGGGACCTGTTTCAAGTGATTTCATTAAAACGTTATTGACACTGTCTTATCGTGGAAGAATCTGTGAAGGAGATTGAGAGAGAGAAGGTGATATTGAGCGGGAGAGGGAGGGAGCGAGGAGACAGAGAGAGTGTGAGGGTGGGGGGTGCAGAAGCAGTGATAGAGAGACGGGGGTGACAGGGTGAGAGAGACGGGGGGTGACAGGATGAGAGAGACGGGGGGGTGACAGTGTGAGAGTGAGATATAGTGAGACAAAATGAGAGAGTGAGAGAAAGATAGAGAGAAGGTGACGCAGTGACAGAGTGAAGGGGTGATAGAGTGACAGAGAGAGAGGGGTGGAGGGTTACACACTGAGAGAGAGAGAGAGTGAGAGAGGAGGGAGGGGTACACAGCGAGTGAGAGAGGAGGGAGGGTTACACAGCGAGAGAGAGAGGAGGAGGGTTACACAGCGAGATAGAGAGGGAGGGAGTGTTACACAGTGAGAGAGAGAGTGAGGGGGGGTTACACAGTGAGAGAGAGAAGGGGGAGGGTTACACAGTGAGAGGGAGAAGGGGGGGGGGGGGGTTACATAGTGAGAGGGAGAAGGGGGGGTACACAGTGAGAGTGAGAGTGGGGGGGTTACACAGTGAAAGAGAGAGTGAGAAAGAGATAGAGTGACATAGAGAGATAGAGTGCGGAAGACAGAGACAGATAGAGAAAAAGAGAGAGAGAGGAAAATAATGACAGACAGAGACAGAGAGTGAGTGAGAGAGAGAGAGAGAGAGAGAGAGAAATAGGGGGTCAGAGAGAGAGAGAGAGAAAGAGGGGGGGTCAGAGAGAGAGGAAGAGAGAACGAGAGAGAGACAAAAAGACAGAGAGAGACAGACAAACACAGAGACAAAAAGAGCAAAAGAGCGAGAGAGCGAGAGAGCGAGAGAGAGAGAGGGGTGTATATAATTCCTGTAACCAGAACACCTTCCATTAAAAGTGAGAAAATATTTCCTCCTACCTAGTAAAAGACAGCAAAGCATCTAAGAGGATTTGCTCTCAAGAATCCGTTCAGGGAATATCAAAAACTTCTCTTTTAATTAAACATAAACTCAATATTTTCTTTTCCTTAAGCTCGTTTCTTTCAATATCTTTCCCGAAAAATATTTTAAATATTTAATTTATTTAATTTATTACAAATGAGGAAAGTAGTAAAGAAGGGAGGATCTGGTTATATGAGAAAAGTAGAAGGAAAGGAGGACAAAAATAAAAAAAAAAAAAGAGGGAGGTGAAGAGCAAAAATTCTTATTTATTTTAAAAGTGTATTTTAAGTTTTTTTTTTTTGTATGAAATTTTAGATTTTTGAAACTGAATGGATTTTCGCCACCGTTTTTTTTTATTTTAAATAATCTTTTTTTAAATCAAAACCGACACCATACACCAGCAATGGACAAGCATACGAAGGACGGCTCAAAAATCCTTCGGTTGATCAAGATACTTTCATGGAATAATCGATATTACAGATACGTGGCTCAAATGTCTAGTTGTAAGTCAATCCAGGTAATAATATTCTACAAGGACACCATGGCAAAGAAGTATGGTGTTAGGCCTCGGGGCTAAACAGCAGTAACATCATATATATATATAAGGGCGGTGGATTGCCATGGAGTTACGGCCCTTTATGATGTGAGTTCAAATCCTATCGAGATTAACTTTGCCTTTCATCCTTACGGGGTTGATAAAATAAAGTACCAGTAATGCACTGGGAAAATTGCTGGCCTAGTGCCAAGGTAGAAACAATCATATATATATATATAGTTGAAAATTGCAAACTTGACTGTCACCACACAATATGAACCTGAAGATTGCGAAAGCATGAAAGTGCTTGTTCAATTAACACTTAACATTTAATATTCTACCATACTCTTTCATTATAATACCATTATAAATTTTAAAGGATTGTAAATAAAACGAGTAAATCAGACAAAGTTGGAATTGCTCTTATTAATATATATATATATACTGGCCTGGTGCCAAAAGTAGAAACAATTAATATATATATATATATATATATATATATATAAATCAGGAACGAAGGGTGACACGGTTTGCTATACAAAAAAGGTTTTTAATCTCATTGCTGACAATTGTTTCTCTGAACTGGTAGATCTAGAGAACTGAACTCCACCTAAGTGGACTGCATATAACTATTATTTGTTACCCCGTGTATATATATATATATATATATATGATATTCAAATCAACAAACAGCGAAAGACGCCTTCCGGACAGACAGACAACCTTTTCCCCCACCTCGGAAAAAAACCCCAGTTGATGGATGTGAATCCGAAATATATAGGGACTATTAAATCTCTCCCAAGGTAACTCTCTCTTGTGTTGTTATTATTATTTTTATCCTTTTACTCTTCCCTTCATTCTACACATCTCACACATCTTATACACACCACGCATCTCAACGTACACCCACTTACATCTCTCTCTCCACCACCGGACCTTGTTACCCGGAGATTTACCCAATTGCATTGTCGAGGCTTCCAAACGACTTATATATATATATATATATATATATATATATGTAGGAGGTGAGTTTTATTGTAGCACAATAAAGCAATGCAAATATCGGATAAGACCGAGGAAACAATGTTTCCATTGGTCTTTCCAATTGCTAATACTATCTATCGGTCGCAACTCCAGGTAGTAGGAGCAACGTGAAATAAAGTGTCTTGCTCAAGGACATAACGCATCGCCCGGTCTGGGAATCGAACTCATAACCTCATGATTGCGAATCCAATTCTCTTACCACTCAACCACGCGCCTTCACATGATATGTACCACCATAATAGTCATAATTAGG
>CAXHJY010000336.1:55000-57500 GCA_964016885.1 Eledone cirrhosa | reverse complement strand
TATGCGCATATTCATATATATATACACACCCACACACATTATATATATATATACATACATGCATACATATACATACATACATAAATGTAACTATAGATGGAGAAAGGAATTATGATATTTTGTACTTCTTACTAAGACTTAAGACTTTAATACCAACAGATGACAAGAATGTAGAATATAATGATTCCGTTATTCCGATATACCGGTATTCATCGAATATCAGATTAAGAATAGTTTCGGAATATGTTATAATGGAACGTCTGCGACACAATAGAATAGTGATTTAAGAAATAGGATCGATAGTTCAATAACTCCGCCTAATATATCAGATAAATTTTATGTGAAACCATTAAAAGATTGTTCAGAGTTTTAGTTAACCCGATGAAGACTTTAAAATGTGTCATTGAACAAAATGGAGATTATGAGGGAATATAAACCTAGGCGCTGCGGCACTGAAACAATCGGTGGAGAGTCGGTCAATATGATTTGTGGCATATAGTTACATATAGTGCACGTATCTTTGAATTCACAATATATTGAGAGAATTGGTAGAGCGTCGATCAATATGATTTGTGGTATATAGTTACATATAGTGCACGTACCTTTGAATTCACAATATATTGAGAGAATTGGTGGAGTGTCGATCAATATGATTTGTGGTATATAGTTACATATAGTGCACGTACCTTTGAATTCACAATATATTGAGAGAATTGGTAGAGTGTCGATCAATATGATTTGTGGTATATAGTTACATATAGTGCACGTACCTTTGAATTCACAATATATTGAGAGAATTGGTAGAGTGTCGATCAATATGATTTGTGGTATATAGTTACATATAGTGCACGTACCTTTGAATTCACAATATATTGAGAGAATTGGTGGAGTGTCGATCAATATGATTTGTGGTATATAGTTACATATAGTGCACGTACCTTTGAATTCACAATATATTGAGAGAATTGGTGGAGTGTCGATCAATATGATTTGTGGCATATAGTTACATATAGTGCACGTACCTTTGAATTCACAATATATTGAGAGAATTGGTGGAGTGTCGATCAATATGATTTGTGGTATATAGTTACATATAGTGCACGTACCTTTGAATTCACAATATATTGAGAGAATTGGTAGAGCGTCGGTCAATATGATTTGTGACATATATTTACGTATAGTCAAGTACCTTTAAGTTCTCAACACAATATAGTATTAGATCTTATTGTTGGATAAAAACATGGATACTGAGGCATTGCGTTGAAAGAATTGGTAGAGCATCGCTCAATATGATTTGAGGCATATATGTGTATGTGTGTGTGTCTGAGTTTGTGTGTCTGAGTTTGTATGTGTGTATATTTGTGTGTGTGTGTCTGAGTTTGTGTGTGTGTGTATATTTGTTTGTGTGTGTCTGAGTTTGTTTCTGAGTTTGTGTGTGTGTATATTTGTTTGTGTGTGTGTTTGTTTGTGTGTGTATGTGTGTGTTTGGGTGTCATTGTGTGTATATGTGTGTATCTGTGTATTTACATGTGTCTGTCTGAGTGTATCTGTGTGTTGACATGTGTCTGTGAGTGTCTGTATATTTACATGTGCCTGTCTGAGTCTGTCTGTATATTTACATGTGTCTGTCTGAGTGTGTCTGTGTATTCACATCTGTCTGTCTGAGTGTGTCAAATGTACCCACGAACGAAAACAGAAAATGAAATTTTATGACAAAGGAAAATTTTCATCACAAAATGGAGGATGAAAAAAATAGCAGAAACATTTCTTGTCAGACATTTTAGCTGATTTATTACTCAATGGAATCATCAACATTTTGTTTGCTGTACACACACACACACACACACAGATGCACACGCACACAGACATACAGACAGATACACAGATACATAAACACACACACACACACACACACACTAACAGGCATTAAAACACGTTCATAGATACTGAGAGAGAGAGAGACACACACACACACACACACACATACATACATATACACATACTCTCAGAGACATACAAAGATATATATATATATATAAACACACATATATATATATATATATATATATATACATATAAATATATATATATAAACACATACATATATATACGCATGTGTGTATATATATATATATATATAAACATATATATATAAACATATATATACGCATGTGTGTATATATATACATATATATATAAACATATATATAGATATATACATATAAATATATATATATATAAACACATACATATATATACGCTTGTATATATATATATATATATATATATAAACACATACATATATATACGCATGTATATATATATATATATATATATATATATATATATATATATATATATATATAAACATATATATACATATATACATATAAACATATATATACATATATACATATAAATATACTCACAGATATATACACATAAATAAATAAATATACATACATACAAACACACAGTCACGCATATATATATATATATA
>CAXHJY010000336.1:32500-35000 GCA_964016885.1 Eledone cirrhosa | reverse complement strand
CGAATATTCCCTCTTTTCTGTATAAACACGGTGTCGATGGTGGATTTGTGGCGAATATTCCCTCTTTTCTGTATAAGAACGAACGAACCTTTAGTGATGGGTTGATATGGTTGTGTGTGAGTAGTGTGTGTATGTGTTGAGTAGGTGTGTGCGTGAGTGTATCAGTAGTGTGTGTGTGTTGTGTGTATATGAGTAGGTGTGTGTGTACATGTGTATGAATAATATGGGCGTGTGCGTATGAATAGGGTCAGTATGTGTATGAATAAAGTGCGTATGTGTATGAGTAAGGTACGTATGTGTATATGTAGGGTGCATGTGCGTGTAAGAATAGGGTCTGTATGTGTATTAGGGTGTGTGTATGTGTGTGCTATATTGAGTATGTGTTCTGTATACTATGTGTGTATATATGTGTGTATATATGTGTGTATATATGTGTGCTTTATTGTGTGTGTGTGTATGTGTGCTGTATACTATGTGTATATATGTGTGCTATATTGTATATATATGTGCTATATTGTGTATGTGTGTACTGTATTGTATGTGTATATATGACTGGTATATACTATGTATATATGTGTGCTACAATCTGTGTTGCGTTAGCAAAATCTAATCAAGATTTCACTACCTGTTAATTGGATATTTAATACTGAAACCATTGGTTTTGACAACTTCCAATTTGAATATTATGTGCTGAGCTCTTTACCATTGTCTTCATGTCTTCAACCTCTCTAACAATCTTTTTCTAGACTTTTATTGACGCCAAACTTATATCTCTTTGTGTGTAAGTTATGGTCCATCTGGTTCCTTACCACACCTCCTTCGTTATATATATATATATATATATATATATATATAATTGGAAATCAGTAAAATCGAATCTCTGGCGGTTTGCAAGTGAATTCGGCCGACTTATATGAAATTATGAGTTAGCAAAGCACTCGATAAGATAGGACCTTAGAGTAATAACATACGTTTAAAAAGCTTGACAAATCGAACATTGTGGTATGTCAAACTAACACACAATATATACCAGAGCAACGATAGAACTAATCAGGTTGAGAAAAAAAAATATATAGAGAGAGAGAGAGAGAGTGAGAGAGAGAGAGAGAGAGAGAAAGAAAGAGAACAATGGAGCTAATCAAAGAGAAACGTTATGATAATCTCCATTTTTCTCTCTCTCTCTCTCTCTATATATATATATATATATATATATATATATAACGAAGGAAGTGTGGTAAGGAACCAGGTGGACCATAACGGCACCAGAGTCCTCAATACTTAAGGTAGTAGAGTGGGTAATAGGAAAATGTTTAACCCCGACAGCAGAGCTCAGGCCGTTTCGACGGTTATTTCAGTCCAGAAATAGCCGTCGAAACGGCTTGAGCTCTGCCGTCAGGGTTAAACAGTTTCCTATATATATATATATATATATTGGGGGAGGGTGAATATATATATTATGTATGTATGTATGTATATATATATATATACATATATATTATATGTATTGTCAGTATATATATATATTATGAATATATATATAGTTATGTAATAAACAACATAAAATAATTATTACATTTACCAATGGTTTCACGAAGACAGACGAGCTCGACACAGACGTCTGTCTTCGTGAAACCTTTGGTAAATGGAATAATTGTCTTATGTTGTTTATTACATAACTAAATAGTTCTGTAGCCTACATAAAGCACTCTCCTTTCCTACGGAAACAGTTAATATATATATATATATATAACAAAGAGGGTGTGGTAAGATCCCATGTGGACCATAACGCACCAGAGTACTCAATACTTAGGGTGGTAGAGTGAGTAATAGGAAAAGATTCAGCATGTAAATCCGAGATCGGATCTACATGGGGATCGGATCTAGCTGCCGCAACGGTCGGGGGTTATAAAACTTTCTATTTTCATGTAAGTAGTTTCACAACAGTTAATTCACTATTTCCGAGAACGATTATTTCACCTTAGTCGGATCATCAGCTTGGTTTAAATGAGATTCTATCTATATATTGTGAGTGAATATATATTATGTATATACATATATTATGTGTGTCTATATATATTATGTGTGTATATACAAATGCATACACACTTTGATTACCTGTAAAGAAATATTTTCTTCGGACACCCTGTATAGAGCTTTAGGAATTATCGAAACGCAGGGGAAGGTTTGAAACTTGAAAATGTGGGAGTCCTAACGGCAGAAAATAACTTTAATAACAGTGAATCACTATAAATAAAAGGGGAGAAAATTCGGCAAATTAATTAGATGGACAGAGACCCCTAAAAAGGACGTCGAGAAGAAGCGTCTGTCATTCCCTTAGGGTAATGGTAAACCACTCTTATGTTATTCGTGAGAAACGGGGTTCGGATTCTGGCGTAATTATTTAATAACACTTCCATAAACAACATCTTCTATGGCAACACAGATTAAAGCAACATTTTACAGATGAAAATTAATATTAATTTTGATTATCAAACAGGTA
>CAXHJY010000336.1:15000-22500 GCA_964016885.1 Eledone cirrhosa | reverse complement strand
ACGCTGCTTTGCGGTAGAAAGTGGTGTTTATGTCTCCATGTTCCGAGATGTTGATACGGAAGTCGAGGAGGGCGAGTGACCCGTCTTCTCCCGGGTGTTCGATGGTGAAATCGATGTGTTGGTCAGTATCGTTGAAGATTTGGTGAATTTCATTCGCCATCTCCCGGGAAGAAGTAAGTATCAGGATATCATCAACGTATCTGGAGTAGAAGGCGACGGCGTTGGGTTGGCAGGTATTGAGTGCCTTGCGCTCCAGGTGGTCCATGTACGAGATCGCAAGTATGCCGGACAGACTAGAGCCCATAGGTAGCCCAGAGATTTGTTTGTACGTGTGGCCAAGGAAATTGAAGAGTGCATTATCCACAACGAAGGAGAGGAGTTGGTGGATGTCCGTGTGTGTGAGTCCGAAGCAGTGTAGGTTAGATGCTCGGACTCGTTCGGTCAACAGGTCGACAGCTGGGGATGCTGGTACGGAGGTATAAAGGGAGACCACATCAAGACTGAAGGCATAACCGTTGTCCTTTCTGGTGTTGGGCGCCAGATGGTGTAGTCGCTCCAAGACTTCCATTGAGCTGCAGACGTGGGCTGGTAGTGTGTGTAGAATAGGTTTCAGTAGTGTGGAGAGCAGCCACGATATTTTATAGAGTGGGCCCTCCACGCTAGAGACAATGGGCCTGATTTTCAAATCGGGTCCTTGTTTATGTGTTTTGACCAGGTGGTAGAAGGTGGGTAATTTGCTGTTTCGAGTCATTATGTTGTTTTTTACCTTCTTTGGCAGTTTTCGTTGGACACAGATGTTAGTCCATATGGTGTTAATGCCTTCCTCGATTAGAGTCGAGGAGGTCCCTGTGACTTTGGAGTAGAGGCTGTGGTCATTAAGATGTTGGAGAGCTAAGTTGTTGTAGGTCTCTCTCGAGATGACACAGAATTCTTTCCCCTTGTCAGAGGGAAGGTACACAAGGTTCCTGGATCTTAGGTTGGTGAGAGTATTAAATTGTGCATTGGTGAGGTTGCGTTTGTTGTGTGTGTGTGTGTGTTGGGAAAGGATGTAAGAGATAGAATGTTTCAACCTGAGTAGTTTAGTGTCAAGTTCGTGGTTGGTGGGTGGGGGGTGGAGTGGGTTGTCGAGGTGATACGTGGGGAGTGTGGGGTGGGTTGTGGGGTTGTAATCGATCTCGGTGTTGTTTTGGATGGCGGTTAGCCATTTCAGTTGATAAGCTGTCCGACAGAAGTTGGTTTCGATGTCGAGTTTCAGTCTATCATCGAGACGCTGTGTAATGATGAACTTGGGTCCGAGGCGCAGAAGTTCGAGTTCGTCGTTGGTGAGGGTACCGGTTAAGTCGGTAACGAGGTGTGAAGCATCGTTGGTAGGTAGATCGATGTTGGGGGGTGTAGCGGAGGGTGTTGTACAGCTGTTGCCCCTGGTGTGGTTGTAGTCGGTCCGTCTGTGGGAGCGGATGTTGTCAATGTAGTATTTGTTTACAGTCCATTCGTATTTCCGTACAAGGCGCTGTTTATCAAATTTGACTCTGGTGTGGTAACACTGATCTATAGCTTTGTGTAATTCCTGGACCTGGTGGTCAGGGGTGAGGATTGGAGCTATACGATCTAAGTGCTCAGAAAGCGTTTGTATACGGAGTCGCAGTTGGTGGTGGTGGTGTCGTAGTATTTTCTTGATAAAAGTGCGTTGAATGTGGCGGATGGTGTTTTCGAAGGATGGTGATCGTAAACATTCGGGTAGATGTATATTCCTGATGGTGGTTGGAATGATGTTGTTCTTTAGGCAGCGTTTTAAGAAGGTAATTTGGCAACCGAGTTTGGCACGATTCTCCGATAGTCTGAATAGGTCCCTTATGGGTGCAAACAAGTCCTGGCTCAGGTGTAATGATAAGAGGGTGTTAAAGTTTGCTTGAAGCATTGTGAAATGTGTAAAAATACGTATTTAAGAAAGCCACAACAATGCAAAGGGAAATCTCGAGGTAGGAAGTGAAATATAGATAGGAAAAACAGGTGAAAGTGAAAGTTGAGAGAGACAAAGATGAAAACAAAACAAAGGTAGAAGGGTTACCGTAGTAGAGATTTTAATCCCAATATTTCGGGCTCACGCCCATCAACGGGGGAAAAGTTCCAAAAGGGGGGAAAACAGGCCAAGCGGAGAAAGTGTTGTTGTCGTTAAGACAGGAATGCCGTTATGGGGAGAAAAATATTTAAAATTTAAACGAGGGAGAGAATGCGCGTGCGCGTGATAAGCTGTGGCAAAAGCTACTGACCAAATGGGTTAAATCAAGAGGGTGCGTTAGCGTGTGAAAGCCTTAAGATATGTGTATGTAAATATATATGTGTGTGTGACTGTGTGTGTATAGGTGTAAGTGTGTATATGTGTGAGTGTGTGTGTGTGTGAAAGATAGTGGGCTGTAGAAGTTAGAAATCAAAGGGTGTGAAAGGTGGTAGGTTGTAAAATATGTGTGCGTGTATAAATATAGAAGTGTGTGTGTGTAAGCGTATGGGTATACATGTGTGTGTGTAACTGTGTATGTATATGTGTGAGTGCGTTTGTGTGTGAAAGATAGTGGGCTGTAGAAGCTGGAAATCAAAGGGTGTGAAAGGTGGTAGGTTGTAAAAACATGTGTGCGTGTAAAATATAGAAGTGTGTGTGCATGCGTATGGGTAAGCATATACGTGCGTGTGTGTGAATATAACAGGCCGTAGGCTGTGAGTGGTCAATATGGTTAAATTAGCCATGTCAGCTCATTTCTCTCAGCCCGGTTGTTAAGTGGGGGTCTGAGGTTCTTAATAACAAGTGCTTCCTTTATCCTTAAGGATCCGATGTTGCGTTCAGTCGCTAGGACTGTGACCAAGGGTCTACCCTGTGGGTTTCCGCATTTGAGGATATGTTTACGGAAGGAAGATGCGTTGGTGTTGATATGTTCCTTGATACGAACATGTAGGGGTCGGATGGTGCTACCTATGTAAAACTTGTTACATTTATCGCATTGAATCTTATATACGACATAGGTGCGTAGGCAATCTGCCCCCCGTATCGGGCAGTTGCTGAGGGAACAAGTCCTATCTGCCTCGTAGGGTTTGTTGGAGAGGCATCTTCGCAGCGAAGGTCCTGTGTGGGCCAAATGTATGTCAAGTCCCTCCGTACGTATGGCCCTGCGGATGGCGTTCGTGGTACATTCACTCAGGTGGGGGATTTTAAAGAAGCACCTGCTAAAATTAAGTTTTCTAGTGGGTGTCGGTCTACTGGGTCTGGGGTCTCTAATTCCGTTAATCAGTCGCTTGGGATAACCATTAGATCTGAGTAGATTACGGAATTGCGTGGTATGGGTGAGACCACCCATCGGGTCGCTGCATCTGTTAGTGATCCGTGTCAGTTCATTTAGGACATAGCCTCTCTTAGCGTTGTTGGGGAGGGCTGAGTTATAATGCACAAATAGGTCCTTGCACGCTGCTTAGCGGTAGAAAGTGGTGTTTATGTCTCCATGTTCCGAGATGTTGATACGGAAGTCGAGGAGGGCGAGTGACCCGTCTTCTCCCGGGTGTTCGATGGTGAAATCGATGTGTTGGTCAGTATCGTTGAAGATTTGGTGAATTTCATTCGCCATCTCCCGGGAAGAAGTAAGTATCAGGATATCATCAACGTATCTGGAGTAGAAGGCGACGGCGTTGGGTTGGCAGGTATTGAGTGCCTTGCGCTCCAGGTGGTCCATGTACGAGATCGCAAGTATGCCGGACAGACTAGAGCCCATAGGTAGCCCAGAGATTTGTTTGTACGTGTGGCCAAGGAAATTGAAGAGTGCATTATCCACAACGAAGGAGAGGAGTTGGTGGATGTCCGTGTGTGTGAGTCCGAAGCAGTGTAGGTTAGATGCTCGGACTCGTTCGGTCAACAGGTCGACAGCTGGGGATGCTGGTACGGAGGTATAAAGGGAGACCACATCAAGACTGAAGGCATAACCGTTGTCCTTTCTGGTGTTGGGCGCCAGATGGTGTAGTCGCTCCAAGACTTCCATTGAGCTGCAGACGTGGGCTGGTAGTGTGTGTAGAATAGGTTTCAGTAGTGTGGAGAGCAGCCACGATATTTTATAGAGTGGGCCCTCCACGCTAGAGACAATGGGCCTGATTTTCAAATCGGGTCCTTGTTTATGTGTTTTGACCAGGTGGTAGAAGGTGGGTAATTTGCTGTTTCGAGTCATTATGTTGTTTTTTACCTTCTTTGGCAGTTTTCGTTGGACACAGATGTTAGTCCATATGGTGTTAATGCCTTCCTCGATTAGAGTCGAGGAGGTCCCTGTGACTTTGGAGTAGAGGCTGTGGTCATTAAGATGTTGGAGAGCTAAGTTGTTGTAGGTCTCTCTCGAGATGACACAGAATTCTTTCCCCTTGTCAGAGGGAAGGTACACAAGGTTCCTGGATCTTAGGTTGGTGAGAGTATTAAATTGTGCATTGGTGAGGTTGCGTTTGTTGTGTGTGTGTGTGTGTTGGGAAAGGATGTAAGAGATAGAATGTTTCAACCTGAGTAGTTTAGTGTCAAGTTCGTGGTTGGTGGGTGGGGGGTGGAGTGGGTTGTCGAGGTGATACGTGGGGAGTGTGGGGTGGGTTGTGGGGTTGTAATCGATCTCGGTGTTGTTTTGGATGGCGGTTAGCCATTTCAGTTGATAAGCTGTCCGACAGAAGTTGGTTTCGATGTCGAGTTTCAGTCTATCATCGAGACGCTGTGTAATGATGAACTTGGGTCCGAGGCGCAGAAGTTCGAGTTCGTCGTTGGTGAGGGTACCGGTTAAGTCGGTAACGAGGTGTGAAGCATCGTTGGTAGGTAGATCGATGTTGGGGGGTGTAGCGGAGGGTGTTGTACAGCTGTTGCCCCTGGTGTGGTTGTAGTCGGTCCGTCTGTGGGAGCGGATGTTGTCAATGTAGTATTTGTTTACAGTCCATTCGTATTTCCGTACAAGGCGCTGTTTATCAAATTTGACTCTGGTGTGGTAACACTGATCTATAGCTTTGTGTAATTCCTGGACCTGGTGGTCAGGGGTGAGGATTGGAGCTATACGATCTAAGTGCTCAGAAAGCGTTTGTATACGGAGTCGCAGTTGGTGGTGGTGGTGTCGTAGTATTTTCTTGATAAAAGTGCGTTGAATGTGGCGGATGGTGTTTTCGAAGGATGGTGATCGTAAACATTCGGGTAGATGTATATTCCTGATGGTGGTTGGAATGATGTTGTTCTTTAGGCAGCGTTTTAAGAAGGTAATTTGGCAACCGAGTTTGGCACGATTCTCCGATAGTCTGAATAGGTCCCTTATGGGTGCAAACAAGTCCTGGCTCAGGTGTAATGATAAGAGGGTGTTAAAGTTTGCTTGAAGCATTGTGAAATGTGTAAAAATACGTATTTAAGAAAGCCACAACAATGCAAAGGGAAATCTCGAGGTAGGAAGTGAAATATAGATAGGAAAAACAGGTGAAAGTGAAAGTTGAGAGAGACAAAGATGAAAACAAAACAAAGGTAGAAGGGTTACCGTAGTAGAGATTTTAATCCCAATATTTCGGGCTCACGCCCATCAACGGGGGAAAAGTTCCAAAAGGGGGGAAAACAGGCCAAGCGGAGAAAGTGTTGTTGTCGTTAAGACAGGAATGCCGTTATGGGGAGAAAAATATTTAAAATTTAAACGAGGGAGAGAATGCGCGTGCGCGTGATAAGCTGTGGCAAAAGCTACTGACCAAATGGGTTAAATCAAGAGGGTGCGTTAGCGTGTGAAAGCCTTAAGATATGTGTATGTAAATATATATGTGTGCGTGACTGTGTGTGTATAGGTGTAAGTGTGTATATGTGTGAGTGTGTGTGTGTGTGAAAGATAGTGGGCTGTAGAAGTTAGAAATCAAAGGGTGTGAAAGGTGGTAGGTTGTAAAATATGTGTGCGTGTATAAATATAGAAGTGTGTGTGTGTAAGCGTATGGGTATACATGTGTGTGTGTAACTGTGTATGTATATGTGTGAGTGCGTTTGTGTGTGAAAGATAGTGGGCTGTAGAAGCTGGAAATCAAAGGGTGTGAAAGGTGGTAGGTTGTAAAAACATGTGTGCGTGTAAAATATAGAAGTGTGTGTGCATGCGTATGGGTAAGCATATACGTGCGTGTGTGTGAATATAACAGGCCGTAGGCTGTGAGTGGTCAATATGGTTAAATTAGCCATGTCAGCTCATTTCTCTCAGCCCGGTTGTTAAGTGGGGGTCTGAGGTTCTTAATAACAAGTGCTTCCTTTATCCTTAAGGATCCGATGTTGCGTTCAGTCGCTAGGACTGTGACCAAGGGTCTACCCTGTGGGTTTCCGCATTTGAGGATATGTTTACGGAAGGAAGATGCGTTGGTGTTGATATGTTCCTTGATACGAACATGTAGGGGTCGGATGGTGCTACCTATGTAAAACTTGTTACATTTATCGCATTGAATCTTATATACGACATAGGTGCGTAGGCAATCTGCCCCCCGTATCGGGCAGTTGCTGAGGGAACAAGTCCTATCTGCCTCGTAGGGTTTGTTGGAGAGGCATCTTCGCAGCGAAGGTCCTGTGTGGGCCAAATGTATGTCAAGTCCCTCCGTACGTATGGCCCTGCGGATGGCGTTCGTGGTACATTCACTCAGGTGGGGGATTTTAAAGAAGCACCTGCTAAAATTAAGTTTTCTAGTGGGTGTCGGTCTACTGGGTCTGGGGTCTCTAATTCCGTTAATCAGTCGCTTGGGATAACCATTAGATCTGAGTAGATTACGGAATTGCGTGGTATGGGTGAGACCACCCATCGGGTCGCTGCATCTGTTAGTGATCCGTGTCAGTTCATTTAGGACATAGCCTCTCTTAGCGTTGTTGGGGAGGGCTGAGTTATAATGCACAAATAGGTCCTCGAACTAACAGATGCAGCGACCCGATGGGTGGTCTCACCCATACCACGCAATTCCGTAATCTACTCAGATCTAATGGTTATCCCAAGCGACTGATTAACGGAATTAGAGACCCCAGACCCAGTAGACCGACACCCACTAGAAAACTT
Source organism: Eledone cirrhosa (assembly GCA_964016885.1). Classification (NCBI taxonomy): domain Eukaryota; kingdom Metazoa; phylum Mollusca; class Cephalopoda; order Octopoda; family Eledonidae; genus Eledone; species Eledone cirrhosa. Next base: position 15,454 of record CAXHJY010000336.1, on the reverse strand, counting down.
AATTTTAGCAGGTGCTTCTTTAAAATCCCCCACCTGAGTGAATGTACCACGAACGCCATCCGCAGGGCCATACGTACGGAGGGACTTGACATACATTTGGCCCACACAGGACCTTCGCTGCGAAGATGCCTCTCCAACAAACCCTACGAGGCAGATAGGACTTGTTCCCTCAGCAACTGCCCGATACGGGGGGCAGATTGCCTACGCACCTATGTCGTATATAAGATTCAATGCGATAAATGTAACAAGTTTTACATAGGTAGCACCATCCGACCCCTACATGTTCGTATCAAGGAACATATCAACACCAACGCATCTTCCTTCCGTAAACATATCCTCAAATGCGGAAACCCACAGGGTAGACCCTTGGTCACAGTCCTAGCGACTGAACGCAACATCGGATCCTTAAGGATAAAGGAAGCACTTGTTATTAAGAACCTCAGACCCCCACTTA
>CAXHJY010000336.1:0-5000 GCA_964016885.1 Eledone cirrhosa | reverse complement strand
TCTATCTCTGTGTGTGTGTTTGTGTGTGTATCTCCGCAGTCTAACGATTGAAAACAATATAAAAGAATAAAATATTTGAGAGATTCCTGCAAAAATATGGAAATTTGGAAGTCTGCTTGTAAAATAATCTCCACTACCACCACCGCCACCGCCATCACCATCATCACTACCAGCATTATTACGACTACCACCGACAACACACATCATCACCACCACCACCACTACTACTATCACTACCATTATCACCTCCACCATCACCAACCTCAGCACCACCACCACCACCACCTCCACCATCACCACCATCACAACGACCAGCATCTCCATCAACCACACATCACCAACACCACCAGCAGGATCATCACCACTACATCATCACCACTACCACCACCACCACCACCCCACAACAACAACACTACCACCACCAATACCAACACCACTATTTTTTCTCGAATATCACCACTACCAAAACCACCAGAATTACTACCACAACCACCTCCCCACCAGCAACCTCACCACCACCACCACACCACCACTAACACCACTACTACCACCATCCCCAACAACCACCAACACTATTTTTCTGGAATATCATTGCATGTTTGCCAACATTTCTATGGAGATCTTCTCAACTGTTCTACAGACTAATGACGGCATATCTTTTCTCTCGGTGTTCCGGAGCGTGAAGAGGTAACGTGTGCAAACAACGCATGTCACGAGAAATCCGACATTTTGTTATTAACTGTCATATATCCTTAGTACTGAAGCCTCATGGCTAAATGGTTAGCTAGGTTCAACTCGTAATCGTAAGATCTGGGTTCAAATCATTACTGGAGTCGCCTTGACTCAACTTAGATTTTTTCTCTCTGTAAATCATGAATTAAATTAAATCATGGATCAAATTAAATATCTTCTTCTTCTTCACCTATCTTCTTTATCTTCACCTTCTTCTTCTTAACTTTCATACATCCTGAGTAATGAAGCCACATGGCTAAGTGCTTAGATAGATTCAGCTCGGAATCGTAAGATCCTAGGTTCAACTCATTATTGGAGTGACCTTGACTCAAAATAGTAATCATCTTCTTTTTTTTAGATTCTTCTTTTTCATCTTCGTCTTCACCTTCTTCCTATATATATATATATATATATATATATATATATAGGAACGAGTAGGACCCCGACGGCTGAGCTCAAGCCGTTTCGACGGCTAATTCTGGACTTTGAGCTCAGCCATCGGGGTCCTACTCGTTCCTATTACCCACTCTACTACCCTAGGTATTGAGTACTTTGGTGCGTTATGGTCCACCTGGTTCCTTACCACATTTCCTTCGTTATATATATATATATATATATATATATCAGGAAGGAAGTGTCTTGCTCAAGGAGATGGTGTCCAGGAATCGAAACCACGGCGTTATAATTATCTTGAGCGGAACATTCTAGCCACAAAGCCGCACGGTACAACTTCTCATGCGCTCCATTGCAGCCAAAAGAAAACATTAAAAAACCAAGAGAATAGTCATGGTTGATATAATAGAAACAATAGTTTAATTCAGGTTTCAAGTTCAAACATGTTATCGTTGAGATTAGAGCGGTAAAATATCTAATGATGCATAAACTAACACACACACATGCAGATAACTAAATACACACACAGATACCTACACACAAACACACACTCCCGCATACACTAACACACACAGATACCTAAACACACTCCCGCATACACTAACACCCACATATACCTACACACACTCCCACATACACTAACACACACAGATACCTACACACACTCCCGCATACACTAACACCCACATATACCTACACATACTCCCGCATACACTAACACCCACATATACCTAAACACACTCCCGCATACACTAACACCCACATATACCTAAACACACTCCCGCATACACTAACACCCACATATACCTACACACACTCCCGAATACACTAACACCCACATATACCTACACATACTCCCGCATACACTAACACACACAGATACCTACACACACACAGACATACAGCACACACACACAAACATGCACAAACACGAGGTAATAGTTAATGATGCGTACACTAACAAACCCCGGCACATACTAACACACACACACACACACACACATGCATAAACACACTCTCATACACATGCATACACAAACAGACACACACATATGTACACAGGAAGACCCATACATATACGCACACATGCGTACACTTACATACACAAACACGCGTACACACGTACTCATACACGTATATACACAGACGTACTCATACACGTATATACACAAACATACACACATACGTGTACACACACACACACAGACATACAAAAACACACATACGAAGCGAGATAATCAATAGTGATACATACGTAAATAATTGTTTCAACAACAAGAACAAGAAAATTACAAATAAATTTGATTTCACACACACAGCCATTTGGGTGCATACACTCACACACACACACTCAGACACACACACACACACGACCACTCACACACAGAGACACACACATACAAGCACACGTGTACAGCTGTGAAATATTTGTTGTTGCGTGCGAGCCCCTCCTCTCAACACACACACACACACATATATAAATATGTATATGTATATATATGTGTGTGTATACTATATACATATATATATGTGTATATATATATATATATATACATAGTCTATGAAGGCTCTTTCTTCACACATCTGTGACATCAACAGTGGTACTATTATATTCCCTTCCGTTGTATTGTAATGTCTATTCCATTTTTATAACAATGGAATAAATATTATATATATATATATATATATATATATATATATATATAGTTATGTAATAAACAACATAAGGCAATTATTTCATTTACCAGTGGTTTCTTAAAAGCAAACAAATTTTGCTTTCAATCATCAGAATGAAAAAATCCTGGTGTATTTATTGACATTGGATTTTAAAAACCAATGTCAATAAATACACCAGGATTTTTTCATTCTGATGATTGAAAGCAAAATTTGTTTGCTTTTAAGAAACCACTGGTAAATGAAATAATTGCCTTATGTTGTTTATAACATAACTATTAAGCTCTGTAACCTACATAGAGCACTCTTTTTTCCTGGACCTTTCCTACGGAATTACTTCATTCATATATATATATATATATATATATATATATATATATATATATATATATATATATATATAATATATATATATATATATAAAGGCACACACACACATATATATAACAAAGAAAGTGTGGCAAGAAACTAGGTGGAACATAACGCACCAGTTCGGATCTAGCTGTCAAAACGGCCGGAGCTCAGCCGTCGGTGTCCTGACTCTTCCCCTATATATATATATATATATATATATATATATATATATATATATATATATATATATATATATATGTATGTGTGTGTATAAATATGTATGTATGTGTATATATATATATGTATGTATATATTTATATGTATGTATATATATACACGTACACAAAACCATCGGTGTTCCGTATCAAAAATGATTTGCCATAATCAACTACATTAACAACAACAACAGTAACATCAATAGTTAGACTGATCGATAATGCTAACCTGATCGATAGTAATGTACCACTATTAGGAGTAGATGTCTTCTCTTATGATGTTATTGAATATATAATCGATTAGAAATCAATCGGTTGAAAAAAATCGAAGGTCGATAAGCTGTAGTATCCCGCACAGCTTTATTGTTGCTGTATTTGGAGTTAGTAGTCATAACAACGTGGGGCCACGTGGCTATGTGGTAAGGGTGTCGGACTTACGATCATGCCCTAACAATAATAATCGTTTCTACGTTTGGCACAAGGCCAATAACCCCAGTGTATTACTGGTACTTTATTTTATTGAAACTTTATGCCGCAAAGCTTATTTGATGCCCTACTGATACTGCCCTACTAATAATTGTTTCTACTTTTGGCACAAGGCCAGCAATTACCCCAGTGTATTACTGGTACTTTATTTTATCGACCCCGTAAGGATGAAAGGCAAAGATAACCTCGGCAGGATTTGAACTCAGATCAGAAAGGGGCGTAACTCTGTGCAACAAAGCATGTTGTCCGACCCTCTACCGATACTGCCAAACCACTACCCTACTAATAATGATTTATAGTATAGGCACAATGCCAGGGGGGAGTCGTTTAAATCGATCCCAGTACGTGACTGGTACTTTATTTTATCGACCCCGTAAGGATGAAAGGCAAAGTTAACCTCGGCAGGATTCGAACTCAGACCATAAAGAGCCGTAACTCTACGGTCTGAGTTCAAATGATTTCTGATTCAGGCAAATGGTCAACAAATTTGAGGAATTCGGTAAGAGAAAGTTGAGCTTGAGCGAGATTTGATACTGGACCGTTAAGAGCTACCGTATTTCCCGTCGCCGAAGACGCTTCCATCTCGAGCACGCGCCCCAATGTTGACAACCCAAAAATGTAAGAAAAAGTAATAAGAAAAAATAGTAAGAAAAAATAGTAAGAAAAAATAGTAAGAAAAAATAATTTTTGAGACATATTTTAGGAAAAAGTAGCGTCTTCGACCCGAGAAATACGGTAATTATTGCTAATCTACCACAATTTGTTTGATAGTTGATAAATACTCAATGGTCATATTTGCATTCGTGACATTTTTCTATGGTTTAGTAGCACTCAATATTTCCATTAACACGCACCTGCCATGACATCAGTAATACTTTAAACAATTTAAATAATTACTTGAAGGTATTTGTATGGACAGGGAATCCAGCTTTTATAATTAGTGACAGGAGAACACAGTTTCTGTTCTATTGATACGAATTGTTAAAACGTTTATATTAAACTTTGGGAATAAAATATTAGCGACAGAACTATATAAGCGCCGCAGGAGAACCATCAACGATGTAAGCGGCATAATGGGACATTGTAGAACGTAGAAAAATTAGCATAGAACATTGCAAATGTCCATTCATCAAAATGGGATTTACT
>CAXHJY010000335.1:50000-74353 GCA_964016885.1 Eledone cirrhosa | reverse complement strand
ACTGCCACCACCATCATCACTGCAACAACAATAAGAAAAATACATAATAGAAGCAGTCAATAAAAATAGCAGTAACACAGACAATAACAACAATACAAATAGCAACAATAAGATGGACAACAACATAAACAATAAGACATTTGCAGTAACAGTGGCAAAGGCCACACAAATGTTTAAAATAGACTTAATAGACAAAGACTCTCATTTGGCATGAGCAGTCAAACTTGTCAAATTAGACAAGTTTTGGGCCGACGTAGCCGTGCCGACCGAGGTGTTGGCAGCAGCCGCCAAAAGATCTTTGAACTACAGATGTATTTCGACAAAAAAAACAGACGGCCAGTGGCAGCACCCACACCAGAAGTAGAAAAGGCACCGGAAGACTTATTGCTGGACATCCAGCACAATGCTAGAGCCAGGTAATTTAGAACCATTTCAGTGTTCTTCAAAAGTGAAGCCTTGGTTGTAAAGCACTCTATAGTTCTCTATCTGAGTGACCAATACATCATGTATCCAGCATATTTGGGGAGAAGGACAGTGATGGTCAACATTTAAGGAATCCTAGCGGAATTGGGTATCTGATGGATTCTTGCCTACGTGGTCACGAAGGGCAGGGATACTCTCCACGGAGTGAAAAGAATCCGGCAGGAAAACTGGTCTGGAATCAGTGTGAAGGTGCTTTTCCACATCAAACCGAAGAAGATCGATAAAATCCCAGGCTTTATTCGATTGCCAGGTGGAGTGGAGTTGTATGAATTACTTGAGGCCTTTTGCCCTCATTTCTACCTGTGTGAGGAGTCTGGACACTTGAGAGCTTCTGTACTTAACAGAACACGGGGAACCACGTGGTCCCTTCCTGCAAACACCTGAACCCTAACAGCTCCAATGACAACATCAACAACGAAAAACAACAACAGTGGTACCAACTCCGATAGCACCAGCAACATCAATGGCAGTGACAACAAAACCAACAATTGCAGGAGCAAAAACAACACCAACAGCACTAACAGCAGCAACAGAACACCACCAATACCACCAACAACAGAAGGAAAAGCAACAGACATCGTGAAAACACCCAGAGGTCTCCTGACGAAGCTCTGCCTCTCTTCTAAACTTAAATACACATATAGGTACTCACACAAATGCAAACACACTCACACCCATATCCATGACATTCCGAAAACACTGGTACCTCCTTATCTCGATGTGAAGATGAGAGGGAACCCCAAAATCAAGAAAAAGAAAGAAAATACACAAAAATATCTTGTCTCACACCAGCATGCGCAAGATACCACTGAGAACACACCCCAACAGTTACAGACAAACCTACAGCACCAACCTCACTAACACCACAACTGGAATCACAACCATCGCTACCACCACCACCACCACCAACACTACCACAACCACAACTACCCACAAAAAGAAACCACACATGGCAACAACTACCAATCACACAGACACAAAACTTCATGATGGCCCTCGTGCGCTCCATGCGACGAACCCGTTCTGCACACACTCATCCAATGTCCGTACATTACTGACAGGAGTTTTGTCAAGTACCTGTTGTCAGTTGTAGGAAGGATCTGGCTATCGTGAAGATCGCGCAGCTCTCTTCTTTTGGCTGGGAAGGACAAGCAGTTTTCCTCTGCTTAGTGGCTGTAGCGAAAGAGGTTGTGCAGTGGACGTGGCTGAGAGGACTGAAGACAAACTCTTACTTCTTCGGTTAAGCCCTCGTCGACTTTTTCAGGTTTTGCTTGGAAAGGAAGGTGAGGGTTTAAATGGAAGTACCGCCCTCCCGTTCCCAGTACATTTGTTAAAAGATGGATGAATGTAGCAAGGATGGCCCGAGTGAATAGGCCTACTCTGAGCATGTGCCTTTAGACTGAAGATTTCAGTGAGGAGGGAGGGCACCTTCCTATGGTGTTCTTGGTGGTTAGGATGGTTTGGGATCTGTGGGGATCCTAAACTGCCCCTGGGGGATACCCCCTCTCCCATACTGAGGTATTCTGTTGTTTTAATTCATTGTTATTTGGTACCTGTTTTGTTGTGTAAATCTCCACTATACCTGTTCCTTTGTATAGTCTTTTATGTTTCTGCCCTAGTGGCCAATAAAGAAATAATAATGGTTTCTGATTTAGGCACAAGGCCAGTAATTTTGGGGGAGGGGAAAGTCGATTAAATCGCCTCCAGTGCATTACTGGTACTTTATTTTATCGACCCCGTAATGATGAAAGGCAAAGTTAACCTCAGCGGGATTTGAACAAGAAATAATAATAATATCACACTGGGGTTGATTTAATCGACTTTTCCCTTGCCCCAAATTGTTGGCCTTGTGCCTAAATCAGAAACCATTATTATTATTATTATTATTATTATTATTGAATGCTATGGTTGTCGGAGGCTCGGCTCTGTAAGGTATTGTAAATTTTGACAGCTATAACATTTGTAAATTGTTTAAAACTTTAACCAAATTGTAGACAAAAACACCCTCCTCCTCGTGAGCGGGGTCTTTCTGCCCGTTATTTGGCCCTTCGGGGTTAAATAACCGCTTATTGGGGTTTTGTGCCCAATATTTATTTTAAACAAAAAAAAAACATGGCTACGAAAAAGAATTTTCATAGGTCACTCCCCCTCATTCCGTCTTCTTCTTCCTCAATCGTCACTACAGCAGAGAGAAGATTGTCTCTCTCCCTCCCTTCTTTAAATGTGTCTCTCTCCCTCCCTTCTCTTTCGCAAGCGACGCCAGTAAAGAAAAATCATGTGTAAAGCGTGCAAAATTTCTCCACGACGACGACGACAACGATGAAAAAGGTGTGCGGGAAATACGAAAACCCATTTCATTCGTCTGACGTCATGAATAATAGCAGTAGCAGCCGTAATAACAGCAGCAGCAGCAACAGTAACAAGAAAAACAACAGTAGCAGTCGCAACAGCATCAGCAGCAGCATAAACAACAACAGCATTAGCAGCAACAACAACAGCAGCAGCAGCAACAACAACAACCACAGCAACAGCGGCGGCGGCAGTAGTCGTAGTACCTGCAGCAACAACAAAAGTAACAGCAGCTCTGAGGACAACAACAACAACAACAGCAGCAAAGAAAAACCAATCTCGTTTGCAGGTATCGCAAAGAACCTGGAAACCATCCTCATAACAAATGAGGAATTACAGGAAGCGAAGAAGATGGTGACGAAAACCAGACACCGAGCAATCTGTAAGGCAGCCGAAAAATGTTTCGAAACCCAACAGCACTGTACGGTCACGTACCGTACAGTAAGCACAAAATCCCGTAGGGTTGAAAGAGCCACAGAGGCTCAAATACAAAAAGCCTTAGGGTCTGTGTGGCAGCGGAAAACGCATATCACCCGAGGCAAGAAATATGCCACCGTAGACGTGCTTTTTGCCATACCCCAGGAGGCAAAGGCTCAATCCTTAGTGACCCTAAGCAGCGAGGAAATGGTGTTGGTGTCCTCCTACTGCGGGCAAAAAATTGTGAGAGTAAAACTGACCCACGTCCCCCTCGGGATGGCCCCTTCTTGGCTGGCCGCGTCTGTCCTCATCGGAATCGAGGACAAAACAACTGTACTGCAAGTACAGAAAAAGTAAGAGAAGATTGGGTCGGCACCTCCATTGAGATGTTAATCCAAACCAACCAGGAGTGCATCGAAGCTATCCCGGATGTGATAGACTTCGATAACGGCACTCAACTGCCCATAAGTGTTGAGGGCAAACGCCCGAAATGCTTTCGCTGTGGATCGAAGACTCACCTCAGGGCCTTCTGCAACGAGAAGATCCTGAGAAAGGAGAAAACCCCCCTCCTTCCGAAACCGGCTCCACGGCTACCAGCAACAGGACAAGCGGCAACCAGGAATGATAGGTCCGTGGCACCCATACCCACGCCACGGAAATCAAGAACAGCAGCAGCAGTGGAAGTATTAACAACAACAACAGTAATACCAAATGCAGCTGCAACAGAGACTCCACTGCAAACATCACCAACAACAACAAGTGAAAGAGTGGAGCTGGAACCCCTCCCCGACCTCACAGAATCAGACATGGAGTGTGAGGTGGGAGAGGGATGGCAAAAGGTCATAAGAAGGCACAAACGCAGAAGCAGCGCGTCGTCGCCTTCGAAAAGAGAGGAAAGAAATGAAAAAAGGGTAAAGGCTACTGCAAAGAGACTCACAACAGTAACACCACCAACATCATCACCACCCCACTAGCACCACCATCACCACCGGCGACAACACCTTCAACACCACCACCACAAGCACCAACATCGCAAACACAACAACAAAACACACACACCCAGCAACAACGACAAGAAAATAGCAGAACCACACCCTACCCCCAGAAAAACAAATGCACGGCAATAAATACACACAACAAGAAACTAATGACTTACATAATTGAACACACAGACATTTCACAGCACGACTACATAATACCAGCAGCAATCAAAACGCCAACGAACATAAGACTGGTAAAAATAGCACAGAAACAATACACAAACATTAAAACGAAATTCCCCAACGCAGTTGGTGATTTCAGAGACCTAGGAGGGACTCTCAACCGGAGAGTATATTCGGACATACTCATAGAAGAGCCGACGACCAGCCGAAGGGACGATTCAACGGTCCCTTCACCAGACGATGAAGTGAAAAGGGATGGAGAAACCATCCTTCCTCTACGAAAAGTACGGTAAGTGGTCTTTCCCATCTTTTCCACTCCATTTTAAACATGATCTCACTCAGAATAGGCAGCATAAATGCGCGTGGCTTGGGGTCGTCATGGAAGCAGGGTCACCTGCTCAACGACCTCAGGTCACTAAACATAGATGTAGTGGCCATCAGCGAGACCAGAATCTCCGAAGCACGGGCCTTCGCACCGATCTTCGGCGGCTACGATGCGTACGCATCTCCCAGCCGTCCTGGATCGGGGGGAGGAGTTGCTGTTCTTTTTCGGAGAGGTTTGGATCTCGCCATACGGGCCATCTTCCTGGACCCAGAGGGTAAGTTGGTGGTGCTGGACGTGACCAGCGGAGAAGGGCAAGCTTTCAGGCTAGTGGCCGTCTATGCCCCGACAGGAGCAGGGCGGCCTGATTTCTTCCGGCGTCTGGAGACCTTTCTTGGAACGTCCCGCTCTTTAGTGTTAGTTGGCGACTGGAACGGGATCTTAGATGCACGCTGGCACTGTGTGGGATTAGCGGATAGGGGTGGAGGGTGCAAGAGCCTCACCAACCTGCTCAGGTGTTTTGAACTGTCTGACAGGTACCGAGATTGGATTTCCCGAATGTACCAATGTGGACTTGGACAAATCGCATAGGGTCATCCAGATCATATCTAGATAGAGTATTTTGTAGGGAAATAGATAGGTCTCGCATAGGCTGTCCACAATTCAAGATAGTCAGCTACACGGACCACAAATTCGTGATCTGTGTGTTTGACTTAGATAGGCTTCATAGACGAGGACCCGGCTACTGGAAGCTAAACGCGTCCTTACCAGCGCGCAAAGCTTATAGAGACCTGATTAGCGAACTAGTTAAGCGGGCGTTGACGGGGCTATCGTCAACAACAAGTGGTGGTTTGCTCTGAAAAGAGCGATTAGAATAGAATCCATTAGGTTTAGTAAGGCTTTAGCAAAAGAGAAAAATAGAGCAGAGGGAGAACTAGTTAGAAAATTAGACGAGGCGCTTAGCAAAGGCATCGCGACCGACGTGCTTGCGGCGAAATTGGCCCTTGACCAATTCTTCAATGCAAAGCACGAAGGCTGCGTTGTCAGAGCTAGGGTGCGTGCTCTCAGACACGAGGGGACGAAAGCCGTTCAATGGGCCCGAGTGGCGGAGGCGCGTCGTGGAAACAAAGCCACGATCCGGTCTTTGGTGGACCACGACGGGCGCATGCTACTCGATCCCGGGCAAATGTGTGAAGCTTTTCAGAGACACTTCGCGCAGCTGTTCGGGGGCAGCGGTGGGCCGGGTCGAGGGATGGACTTTAGTGTCTACCTTCGACGGACTGCCGCGGCTCTCGGCCACTGAGGCGGAGTGTTGCGAAAAGCCGATAACAGCCGCTGAAGTACGGGAGGCAATGACTGGCTGCACAAGGGGTAAATCGCCTGGTTTGGATGGTCTGCCCTATGAACTTTACGTACAGAGGCCAGACTTGTTCGGAGGCCTCTTGGCGGACATCCACTGTAACTGGCAACAGAACGGGAGAATTCCCAGCTCTGTGAGCCGAGGAGCGGTGGCACTGCTGAGAAAGGATCCGAACAAGGGGGATAACATAGATAATTTCAAGCCCATAACTCTGCTAAACACAGAGTTCAAGATTTTGGCCAAGGTGCTAGCAAAGAGGTTGGCGCTTGTCGTTGGTGGTCTGGTGGGAGAGGCGCAGACATGCGCCATTCCCGACAGATCCATCCACGACAACCTCCACCTCATGCGATACATCGTAGTGAGGGTAGCTAGGGAACCTGGCACGGGTGGGTCCTTGATCAATTTAGATCAGTCGAAAGCTTTCGATAGGGTCGACCATCGTTACCTAGCGGCAGTCCTGAGGGCGGTGGCTTTGGGCCCGTCTTCAGAGGCTGGATCGCTGCCATGCACAGCGACATCTGCTCTGTGGTGAGAGTGAACGGTCACCTTTCGGAACCGTTCAACATCATGCGCTCGGTCCGCCAAGGATGTCCCCTCTCGTCCCTCTTGTACGTATTGACTCTCGAGCCATTACTGCACAAACTGGAGACGTTGAGGGGCGTCCCGCGCGAACTAGGATGCGGAAGATCCGTGTCAGCATATGCGGACGATGTCACCGTAGTGGTGTCGAATGCCAAACAAATCGAGGCGATCAGCACTACACTAAGAGAATACGAAGCGGTGACAGGAGCAATGATCAACCAGGAAAAGTCAGTGGGCCTGCAACTCGGCACCTGGAGAGGCAGGTCCATGCCGTCCAACAGCGTCGTTGGATGCTGGACAGACGGACCGGTTAAATTGCTAGGAGTCTGGTTCGGTCCGGACCTCCAGACGGACAAAAACTGGGACGAGGTGACGAGCAGGGTGGCTTCTCTCACACAGAAATGGGCGGAGAGGAAGCTATTCCTGAAAGGTCGAGCGGAGGTGGCTAACGCGTACATCGCGTCCGTCATCTGCTACCGCCTGACCGTCGTACCTTGTCCTAAGCCTCGCCTGACTGCGCTGGAGCGTTTGCTCTTTCGCTTTTTGTGGAAGGGACGCGCTCCGATGGTCAGGCGGTCCATCTGTTGTCAACACCCGCTACGTGGAGGGCTGGGCATGCCGTGGCTGATGATGCGCAGGCACGCGCTCAGGCTACGACATCTCCACCTCTTCCTCGACGGTGATCAGGTGTGGTCGCCGTTTGCTAGACACGTATTTCCCCAGCTCGTTTCCTTGACGGAGCTGCAGTCCTGGGTCAAGCGAAGACCGAGAGGGGGCGGCTGGAGACTGGAATGTCTTCAGGCGCTCACAGCCCTCGACCAATCGGGCAATGTGATCGGTGGAAACTCCACCTCGGCGTTCTATAGAGGATTAGTGGAGGGGAAGAGCGACGACGTACTTGGGGAAACTCTAGGCGTCGACGAAAATCAACTAGCCAATCTCTTCGGAAGAACTTTCGGGCCAGGGCCTATGGACAACTTCCAGAAATTTCTGGCCTGGCAGTGCTACCGAGGAGCTTTGCCAGTTCGGGATAAACTCTACAGGCATGGAGGTGCCGTCAGCCGGGCATGTCCGAGATGCGCGCAGGGCGACGAAACCGTCCTGCACGCACTCGTCTAGTGTCCGAAAATTGCTGACTTGTGGGTTTATGTCGAACACCTGCTGTCGCGTTTAGGACGGATCCGGCTATCATCTGAGTCCATCGTGAGGATTGCCCTGCCCTCTTCCTTTAGCCGGGAAGGGCAGGCAGTTTTTATCTGTCTGGTGGCCATGGCGAAAGAGATAGTATGGTGGACACGTTTGAAAGGGCTGAAGACGAGCACTTACCTCTTCGGTGATGCTCTGATTGACTTTTTCAAATTTCATTTGAAAAGGAAAATCAGAGTAGAGAGGGAAGTGCTCTCTTCCCAGCATTTTGTTGAAAGATGGGTGTGAGAAGCAAGAATGGCCCGAGTGAAGGGGCCTACTCTGAGTATATATCTGTAAATTAAAGGTGGAAAACTGGGAGAGGGCACTTGCCTTGGTGGTCAGGGTCATTGTGGCCTTTTACTGGGCTTTCTCCACAAATGTCCCTCCGAAGTCTCCCCCCTATTGGGGAATTTTTCATTGTTATTTTTTGTTACATCCTCTGTTTTTGTTTTTACACGCAGAAATGCCCATTTGTACCGTCCTGTATTGTCCTGCACTGTCCTTAATGTCTACTTTATGTAAACCCTTGTGGTTAATAAAGAAATCATTATTATTATTATTATTATTATTATTATTATTATTATTATTATTATTATTATTGGGCGGTAAATAGGCATAGTCGTTAGAGCGTCGGACAAATGCTTAGCAATGTTGTGACTCTCTTTGTTCTACGTTCAAATGCCGCCGGGGTTTCAATTAAATCGTACGAAACCATTTTGCTTGTTTGAAAGCTGATGAGGGTGATGATGTGTGTGTGTGAACTTCTCTTGTACACCGTCTGTCTTTATTTCATTCTTCTAGTCACTTCTCTGCGCCAACACACTTCTCCTTATCCTCCTCCTCTTTCATCTGCATATCTCTCACCTCGTAGAACGTCTCTCTGCTGACCACTGTCCGCTGGTCTCTACCCTCTGAGGCATATTTGCCCATCGCTGTTATTGACAGCATTTGGCTGTTTTAACGGCTATTCTAGCTATGAGTTTTTTCATTTTTATATCAATATATATATATATATATGTATATATATATTATAATGTAATAAAGATGTGGGTTCATGCCCCATGTACGTCAATAATCATCCTTTTTTCCATTCAGGGTTTTTTTTTAAATCCCAACTAACAGACTAATTCTCTTTAGTCAAATACGACAGAACCACATATCATTACCTAATTTTCAAATTCGCTAGCCCTTTGTAAAGAAAGCCTACTTTGTGTCTCCCTATTTATATACATAATATATAATATAATATAATATAATATAGTATAAGATAATATAATATAATATAATATAATATAATCTAGTATAATATAGTATAATATCATATGATATAATATAATATAATATAATATAATATAATATAGTATAGTATAATAAAATATAATATAGTATAATATAGTATAATATAATATAATATAATATAGTATAATATAATATAAAATAATATAGTATAATATAATATAGTATAATATAGTATAATATAATATAATATAATATAGTATAGTATAATATAATATAATTGTTTCTACTTTAGGCACAAGGCCAGCAAGTACCCAGTACATTACTGGTACTTCATTTTATCGACCCCGTAAGGATGAAAGGCAAAGTCAACCTCGGCGGGATTTGAACTCAAACTGTAAAGGGACGTAACTATGCTAGAAAACATGGCGTCCATCCCTCTATCGATACTGCCAATTCACAATATAATATAATATAATATAGTATAATATAATATAATATAGTATAATATAATATAATATAGTATAATATAATATAATATAGTATAATATAATTGTTTCTACGTTTGGCACAAGGCCAGCAATTATCTCAGTATATTACTGGTACTTTATTTTATCGACCCCGTAAGGATGAAAGGCAAAGTTAACCTCGGCGGGATATAATATAATATAATATAGTATAGTATAATATAATATAGTATAATATAATATAATATAATATAATATAATATAGTATAATATAATTGTTTCTACGTTTGGCACAAGGCCAGCAATTATCTCAGTATATTACTGGTACTTTATTTTATCGACCCCGTAAGGATGAAAGGCAAAGTTAACCTCGGCGGGATATAATATAATATAATATAGTATAATATAATATAGTATAATATAATATAATATAATATAATATATTATAGTATAATATAATATAATATAGTATAATATAATTGTTTCTACGTTTGGCACAAGGCCAGCAATTATCTCAGTATATTACTGGTACTTTATTTTATCGACCCCGTAAGGATGAAAGGCAAAGTTAACCTCGGCGGGATATAATATAATATAATTGTTTCTACTTTAGGCACAAGGCCAGCAATTACCCAGTACATTACTGGTACTTTATTTTATCGACCCCGTAAGGATGAAAGGCAAAGTCAACCTCGGCGGGATTTGAACTCAGATCATAAAGGGACGTAACTATGCTGGAAAGCATGGCGTCAAACCCTCTACCGATACTGCCAATCCACCGCCCTGTATAATATATTATAATATAGTATAGTGTAGTGTAGTGTAGTGTAGTGTAGTGTAGTGTAGTGTAGTGTAGTGTAGTGTAGTGTAGTGTAGTGTAGTGTAGTGTAGTGTAGTGTAGTGTAGTGTAGTGTAGTGTAGTGTAGTGTAGTGTAGTGTAGTGTAGTGTAGTGTAGTGTAGTGTAGTGTAGTGTAGTGTAGTGTAGTGTAGTATAGTATAGTATAGTATAGTATAGTATAATTGTTTCTACTTTAGGCACAAGTCTACTTTAGGCACAAGTAATATAATATAATATAATTGTTTCTACTTTAGGCACAAGTCCACCAATTATCCAGTACATTACTGGTACTTTATTTTATCGACCCCGTAAGGATGAAAGGCAAAGTTAACTTCAGCGGGATTTGAACTCAGATCGTAAAGAGACGTAACTACGCTGGAAAGCATGTCTGACCCTATACCTATACCGCCAATCCACCGCTAGTATAATATAATATAATATAATATAATATAATATAATATAATATAATATAATATAATATAATATAATATAATATAATATAATATAATATAATATAATATAATATAATATAATATAATATAATATAATATAATATAATATAATATAATATAATATAATATAATATAATATAGTATAATATAATATAGTATAATATAATATAATATAATTGTTTCTACTATCGGCACAAGGCCAGCAATTACGCAGTGCATTACTGGTACTTTATTTTATCAAGCCCGTAAGGATGAAAGGCAAAGTTAACCTCGGCGGGATTATAATATAATATAATATAGTATAATATAATATAATATAATATAATATATATTATAATACAGTATAATATAATATAGTATAATATAATATAATATAGTATAATATATATTATAATACAGTATAATATAATATAGTATAATATAATATAATATAGTATAATATAATATAATATAATATAATATATATTATAATACAGTATAATATAATATAGTATAATATAATATAATATAGTATAATTTAATATAATAAAGTATAATATAATTGATTCAGCAATTACCCAGTACATTACTGGTACTTTATTTTAACGACCCCGTAAGGATGAAAGGCAAAGTCAACCTCGGCGGGGATATAATATAGTATAATATAATATAATATAGTATAATTTAATATAATAAAGTATAATATAATTGATTCAGCAATTACCCAGTACATTACTGGTACTTTATTTTAACGACCCCGTAAGGATGAAAGGCAAAGTCAACCTCGGCGGGGATATAATATAGTATAATATAATATAATAAAATATAATATAATATAATATAATTGTTTCTAGTTTAGGCACAAGGCCAGCAATTACCCAGTACATTACTGGTACTTTATTTTATCGACCCCGTAAGGATGAAAGGCAAAGTTAGCCTCGGCGGGATTTGAACTCAGATCGTAAAGGGACGTAACTATGTTGGAAAGCTTGGCGTCCGACCCTCTACCGATACTGCCAAAATATAATATAATATAAACGCTAACCCTAATCTTAGCGCTAACCCTAACCTTAACTGGACATAAACCCAATATTGAGAGCGATTATGGCCTGATGAAATTCGTCCTCTTAATACCAGGGTTGTGGGTTGATTTTAATTTCAATTTTAATTCGTTATCTTTATTAAGTTAAATAGCCTCACCAACCCGCAATTGGCCAAGCGTGGTGAGTATGGCTACAGCCCTGACATGACCAAAACCAAACAGAAAGCGGTGGGGGTCAACAAGGGGGGAGGGGTTCTCTAACAGGAGTGAGGTCTGGATTAGATTGGAATTTGGTTTGAATTTATTTTTGGTGATAAATATCAGGTTTCGTGGATAAGATATTAATTATTTAGGGGGTGATTTTGCCTATAGTGGATGTTTTATTGTGTTGAAGCAGGTTCTCAAAGTGGGTGCTACCCCCCGAGGGTGTTGAGAATGTCCAGGGAGGCATTGCAGCCTAAGGGGGTGATAGAGATTATATAATAGTGTATTAAATATCAAATGATACATATATATAAATATAGTAAAATAAAAAATATATATTTATTTATACATAGTATATATTATTATTTATTATATATAAATTAACGATGTTATTTATATATTATTTATGGTAGAGGGTCGGACGCCATTCTTTGACGCATAGAGTTTCGGCCCTTTCCATTCTGAGTTCAAATCCCGCCGAAGTTAACTTTGCCTTTCGTCCTTACGGGGTCGATAAAATAAAGTACCAGTAATGTACTGTCATAAGTACCAAAAGTAGAAACAATTATTTATAATTTCAGTGTATGCAGGTCTGTCTGTAAATAGGGGCGGAGTGCGCTGAGGGTATTTCGAGGGGGAGGGGGCGGGCGCCAAAGAAATTGAGAACCTCAGTGTTAAACGTTTAATTGTGGTAGTGTGGACCTGTCACTATACGGATGTGTGGAACAATAACTGTGTGTACGGTAGAGTGGATATGTGACAGTATTACTGAGTGTGTGAGTGTGTAATTATGTGTATGTGTGTGCATGTGTGTATGTGTATGTATGCTAGTGTGGGTGTGTAGTAATATAATTGTGTGTGTTTCGTAGTGAGGTTCTGGGGTGGCAATATAAATGTGTGTGTGCATGGTAGTGTGACTGTGTGAAAGAGTAATTATGTGTATGTCTCTGTGTGTATGTGTGTATGATAGTGTGATTATGTGGTAGTGTAGCTGTCTCACTATGTGTCTGTGTGCGTATGTCTGTATGGTAATGTGACTGCATCACTATGAGTAAGTGTGTGTGTATTTATGGCAGTATGACTATGTGTATGTGTGAGAGTAGTGTGGCAATGTGATAGTATCTCTATGTGTCAGTGTATGTAAGTATGTATGTATGTAAGTATGTATGTATGTATGTATGTATGCCTGTATGTATGTATGTATGTAAGTATGTATGTATGTATGTATGTATGTATGTATGTATGTAAGTATGTATGTATGTATGTAAGTATGTATGTATGTATGTATGTATGTATGTATATATGTATGCAACCCTGATGGTATCCAATGATGTTGACTTGTTCTTCTTTTTGGTAAATATTATCTTGGTTAAGAGAGTGGGACTGGCTTTGTGCAGTGCCTTTGCTCACTATAAAAGCTTCACGGCACAGGCATTGCTTTATATATGGAGATCTCTCTGCACTTGTCGTCACATGGTGCCATGGGCCCAGCACTATGTGTCAATAATTGTCACAAGTGTAGTGTTTGTACCAGAGTTTTCAAGTCGTTGGCTGGACTAAAAAGTCACACTTGTTCAGCGTATCGGTAGGAGTTCTCCTACATGGATATAAAGTAGTGGCCGTACTCGAAAACGAGTTGGCAGCCACCATGTATGCATGTATGAATGTATATATATTTGTACGTATGCATGTATGTATGCATGTATGTATGCATGTATGCATGTATGTATGTATATATGTATGTATGTATGTATGTATGTATGTATGTAGGCATGTATGTATTTAATTGTAAATACATACATAAATACATACATAAATCATAGCTTTATCTGGGACGAGGTTAGCTGGAGATGGCCATCTTACAGAATTTTGTGGAGAATATACATTCTTCTGGAAAGGAAGAGATGAAGGAACCAGAAGAGAGGCTGAGGCAGCATTTGCTGTTAAGACTGTTCTTGTGAATAAATTAGAAGAATTCCCAGTGGGGATTAGTGAGCGTCTTATGTCCACGAGAATTCCGCTGGAGAAAGGAAGATATGCGACCCTGGTGAGTGTGTATGCTCCAACTATGAATTCTGTAATGAAGAAAAAGTGTCCTTTTGCCATGCCTTGATAGGTGTTTTAAGAAATATCCCTCAGGCAGACAAAGTCATCGTGCTTGGTGATTTTAATGTTAAAGTGGGTAGGGATTTTAACACATGGAATGAATCGGTTGGTATGGGGTGGGAAAGTGTAACAACAATGGTATCCTCCTGCTGCAGATGTGTGAGGAGCTGGATCTGTGTGTTACCAACACCATGTTCCAACAAAAGAACAAATTTAAGACTACATGGATGCATCCTGCATCTAAGGAATGGCATCTTTTGGACTACGTCGTAGTCAGGATGCGTAACAGACGGGATGTGCAGTGTGTTCGTGCTCTTCGTGGAGCTGAGTGCTGGACGGACCACCGCCTGGTACACGCAAAAGTGAAACTAATCACTAAACGTAAAATCCGGGCTCCTGGTGTTGCCCTGCCCAGAAGATTGAATGCTGCTCGTCTTAGGGATAAAAATGTAAAGAGGAGATTGCGAGAAGAGATGCATGTTGCAGATCTTGGTGAGGATTGGCCGACCCTTAAAAAGTTGGTTTATGATGTAGGCAGGCGTGTTCTGGGATTGGTGCAGAGAAAACATCAAGACTAGTTCAATGAGAATGATGAACATATAGAAGACTTGTTGGCTGATAAGAGGCGTGCTCTGTCACGCTACTTGATGGCAAAACCACAGAAGAAGAATATGTTGCATAAGGAACTCAAGGATGTGAAATCACGTGTTAGGCGGAGTCTTTCTCAGATGAAGGATCAGTGGTGGAGTGAGAAGGCTGATGAGATACAAACTGCGTCAGATTCCAATAACACAAAGCTGTTGTACAGTCTCTTGCGTGAGGTTTATGGACCGTCTTCTTCTCTTGTGATACCGCTTCGCAGCAAGGATGGCAAAGAACTTCTTCGTGCATCACAAGGAATTCTACGAAGGTGGCGAGAGCACTTTCATGAGCTTTTGAATCAGCCGTCTGTCGTCAATGAAGACTTCCACAATCTCATTCCAGAAAGTTCTGTGAAAGTATCTCTCGCAGAACCTTCGACGCTTGTGGAGGTTGCAGTGGTTATCTCGAAGCTGAACAGTGGAAGGTCTCCATGTATGGATGGCATATATGCAGAGCTCCTACAATATGGTGGTGAGAGACTTCTGCAGCATCTTCACTCTTTGTTTGGCAGGATATGGGCTAATGAATCCGTACCTGAGGACTGGAGAGATGCAGTAATGGTGGTCTTGTACAAGGGAAAGGGTAACAGGAATGATTGTGGGAACTACAGAGGTATATCATTGCTTTCTGTCGTGGGGAAAGTTTTATGTAGGGTGCTTCTGGACCGTCTGCTGACACACATTGCAGATTGTGTTCTTCCTGAAAGTCAATCTGGTTTTCGTGCTGGACGCGACACTACTGATATGATCTTCTCAGCTAGACAGCTCCAGGAGAAGTGCATGGAACAAGGTTTGGATCTGTATCAGGTTTTTGTCGATCTGACAAAAGCTTTCTATACTGTTACAGAAATGCATTATGGAAGGTTCTCCAGAAACTTGGTTGCCCTGATAAGTTCCTTGCTTTAGTTAGGTCTTTCCATGACGACATGAAGGCTTGGGTTAATGTCGGAGGTAACATGTCAGAGCCTATCTCTATAAAAAATGGAGTGAAACAGGGGGATATTCCAGCACCGACCCTGTTTGCCATATACTTTGCAATGGTTTACTATATTGCATTCAGGAATTGCGATCATGGTGTTTACATCCGATATCAAACCTAAGGCAGCATATTTAACATCAGGCGCTTTGCTGCAAAAACAAAAGTATTTACATCAATCATAAGAGACCTCTTGTATGCAGATGATTGCGATCTTGTAGCGCACACAGAGAGTGATATGCAGCACATTTTGAATGCATTTTCTGATGCTTGCACTGCCCTATGATTGACTGTCAGCCTCAAGAAAACTGTCGTCATGTACCAACCTGCCCCTGGTAAGCAGTACAGTGAACCAAATATCTATGTGTATGGTAAACGACTTGGAGTGGTTGATCAGTTTGTCTACCTGGGAAGCACTGTCAATCGATACAGCAACCTTGATAATGAAATCCCACTCAGGATTAGGAAAGCAAGTGATGCTTTCGGAAAGCTAGAAAGGCGACTCTGGGGTCGGCGAGACATATGCAAGACGACAAAAGTAAAGGTGTACAAAGCATGTGTGCTCTCTTCTCTTCTTTATGCCTGTGAGATTTGGGTCACATATCGACACCACCTTAAGCAATTGGAGCGTTTCTATCAGATGTGTCTCAGACGGATCCATGGCGTTCGCTGGAGGGACCACATCAGTGATGTCGAGATTTTGGAAAACTCTCTGTGTGACAGTATAGAAGCTCTTGTGCTTAAGCAACGACTCCGTTGGAGTGGTCACCTTGCCAGGATGAAGGATTCTAGAATACCCAAACAACTCTTTATGGAGAGTTAGTTAAAGGAGAACGACCGCCACATAAACCAAAAAAGAGGTATAAGGATTCCTTGAAAACCTCTTTGAAAGACGCTAACATCTCTGCTGATACATGGGAAAATGTTGCTGCTGATCGTAATAAATGGAGAAAGACTGTGTATGAGGGGAAAGTTGCCTTTGAGGCATCTCGAATCGCATACGAGAAAGTAAAGCGGGATGTGAGGAAGGGCATTGCTGTTGTACTTCCAGACGGCGAGGGTCCTCCTATGGTGCTGACATGCAGCGTCTGTGCGAGACTCTGCCTAAGCAAAGCTGGACTCGAAAGTCATCTTCGCAGTCATAAAGTAAGACCAGTGGTTGACTACCAGGCTGCTGTTGGAGATGCTACTCATCATGCTTGCCAAGCATGTGGTAGAGAATGTAAACCAGCAGGAGGGCTCAAGCGACATGCAAAAGTACATGAACTCCAACCACAGCCGGCTATTCCCAGTGAATATTTTGGCTGCCAACTCTGTGCAAGACATTTTAGATCATTGGCTGGGCTAAAAGACCACATTCGATCGCAGCGCTGTTAATTGCTATCATGTGTGTGTAGATATGTTTATGTATGTGCATGTGAGTATATATATATATGTATATTATTATTGTTGTTGTTGTTGTTATTATTGTTGTTATTATTATTATTGTTGTTATTATTATGGGGTTTTTTCTCGTGCAATGGCCATACTAGATAACAAGGGGGCAGCTATCATGTATGTATGTATGCATGTACGTATGTATGTATGTATGTTCTTCTGGTTTTATAATTTCACAAAGTTTTACCAATAGAGAGAGAGTCGATTTCTAACATAGACACAAGACTCTCTCATTGGAATTTACACATCACCAGCTAGGTAGATATGTATGTATGCATGAATGTGTAGATATGGATGTTATTGTATGTGTGGATGTGTACGTTTTGAGTTGTATGTGTGCATGTGTATATGCTTTGCATCTGAATATGTGTATATGCAGTTATTAGATGCAAAAGTTTTGGAATGTCTTACATATTTTTACTGTTCCATTAATGGATTGTACTTGTAATTTCCTAACTAGTTGTGTTCTTTCTATTCCTGTGAAGACTAGCTTCTCAAGATTTGTATTGAGGCAGTTACTAACATATCCCAGTGCCCAAATAATCACAGGCATAAATCTGAAGGTGTAATCAGGGTGGAGTATATGCAAATTTCTCATCAGTTCTGCATAAATGTTCTCCTTTTCACTAATCTTTGATATTATATTGGCATCTGCTGGGCAGCTAATTTCCACTACTGTGCATGCTTTCTTCTCCCTGTCCCATATCATAATATCTGGTCTGTTATGCCTGCATTTTATTGTGGTTTTTACTGGAACATTCCACCAGTACTCTTTCATATTATGTACATGGATGTCTTCCACATTGCTGTAGCTTTTAATGTGTTTATTATCGGGGCTATATTTTTTTCGAACTGCATTGTACAGTGTTTTGGCCACTACATCATGCCTCATAGGTAGATAGTACCACGATGACATCTTTGGACAGCTGCTGACAACATGGGTGATATCCTCGATGTTAGTTCTGCAGAGTCTGCATTTGTTATCACATCTAGGTGTTTTGCCTACATCCCTATCTCTTTTGTGAATCAGGTATTTCGTGCTAATCTCCTGTTCCTGGATTGCAAAAGCGTATCCTTCAAAGTGGGAGCCAATATAGCGGTTGTTGGTCCAAGATAGATTACTTTGTTTATCTATATTACTCTCACTCTGGAGCTTCCTGGCAACATATCCATGCATGATTTTTTTGCTGATAGGCATGCAGTTTTTCATCCATGGATTCACTGCGATACTGCTGTGCGACATCCCTGGGTGTGAGTTTTTGATTATCACACAGGGAATATCTCTCGAGGAGTTCCTTCCCAACTCTCATGATCTTATCCGTTTCATGCAGATAGACTTGCTCGAGAAACGAGCTCCTACGCTTTGATGTTCGTAGATGTTGTCGGAGAGATATAATGCGACATTCAAATGTTGCTTGGACTGATGTTAGGCCTCTGCCTCCCTGCTTACGTTTTAAGTAAAGGCGGTCTATGTCATTGTTGATGTGGAAGTTTCCGGTGTTGTTCAGTATTTTTCGAGTTCCAACATCAACTGCTCGGATTTCGTCTATCGTCCAATTGAGTATTCCAAATGTTGGTGTTAGGACAGGCACAGCAAACACATTGTGAGCCACTGTTTTGTTTTGCGCAGAGAGTTCCAATGACCAGATCTTTCTTAATCGGGTGTAGTATTCGTTGGTTACGCGTTCTTTATTACAGATACGATTATAGGATATGTTCTCATCTATCCCCAGGTATCTGTAGCAGTCCTCATCAGATATCGGTGAAACAGTTAGGCCATTGATGACAATGTTGCTAGATTGGGTTGTTGTTTTTCCCCGCTTTACAGTCATGTATGAGCATTTATCTTGGCCAAACTCCATTCCTATATCCTTTGAGAACGTTGTAACCAGGTCAAGATTTTTCTTCATCCCATCCATGTTCTTGGCATAGAGTTTCAGATCGTCCACAAAGAAATTATGGGTTAGGTTCGTATTTCTGTCCTCCTGTGAGCCAATGATGTATCCCTCACATTTCTTGAACAGAAAGGACAAGGGGTTTAATAACAAAATGAATAATATCACAGAGAGACTGTCCCCCTGAAATATACCCTGCAATATTTTATTTTATCAGTAAAAATAGAGTCCTCCCTCTCTGTCTTTAACCTTAGGATAGTAGCCCAAGAAGAAGATAGCCTCTCTATGGCTCTGACAATAATGTCTGGGACTTTAGCAAGTTGGAGGGCCTCTATCATCCAAGAGTGGGGAACAGAATCAAAAGCTTTCCTGTAGTCCAGCCAGACTGTAGTCATATTCCTCCTAAGTTGTCGCACCTCCGACATCGCAGTTTTGTTGATTAGGAGTTGTTCAGCACATCCCCAAACCCCTTTCTTTCCAGCTGCTTGTTCAGCTGTGATGATGTTATTATTTTCACAGTGATCTTGGAGGAATAGGTTCAGGCAGGCTGAATACATCTTATACATCAGGTTCTGGCATGCAATGGGTCGGTAGTTTTTTTCCAAGTGGGTGTCTTAGTTCTTGGGGACCAGTAATGTTTGTCCTAATGTCAACCATTCTGGTATAAGTGTATCTCCCTTAAGAACTTGTTGGTAGAGGTCAGTTTTTTTGTACCAGTAGCCGACAATCATGTCTCTTCCTGGTGTTTTCTTATCTTGGAGTTTTCCTATTAGAGTCTCAAGGGTACCCTCACTTATTTCGTATGTTTTTGTTGTAGTGTAGGAGCAATAGTTCTTTCGGATTTCTCTTAGCCACACGTCATCTTGGTTGAAATTCATCTTTTCACCCCATATTTTGCTCCAAAAGAATCTATGTCTTTCTGGGATGGGGCCTCAGTGACATTTATTATTTTGCCCTTCATATCTCTATAGACTGATGTTTGGTTTCGTCTGAATCTTTTATTAAGCACTTTTCTCTCATCTACCTTCTTCAGGTATCGGCGTTTTTCGCTAAGAGCTCTCAATTCTTGTTTGAGGGTGATCAGCTTATATTGGGGAGTTCTGGTTCTACTGTTACCAAACATCGTCTCTATTTTATTTTTCACTATTTGTTGGCGAGGAGTGAGGTTTTTTTGCGTTTGTTTGCATGTAAGGAGCATTGTCACATATCCTATATTTTTTTCGTAGGTCAGCAATCTTTTTTTCTATTTTAGTTATATATGATGGTATTTTTGGTGGTGTTTTGTTCTTGTTAATATCTCTGCTGTCACCAAGATAATGCTTCACTGTCATTGCTAAGGCATATAAACAGGCGTTGATTTGCCAAAATGTTGGGGTTTTTATCCGTCGTAAATATTCATCCCCTATTTCGTCAATAACACGTAATATTTCATTATTTGGTTTTTTATTCAACATTGTCATTTTAACATGTTCAGCAAGAGAGATATTTATACATGAATTAATTTCTCTCTGGAAGATTTCATTGAGGGAAATTTTCAATTGTTTATACTTTTGATTATCATTATCGATAGTATTTTCCACAATAGTCGAGTTAGATATGTATGTATGTATGTATGTATGTATGTATGTATGTATGTATGTATGTATGTATGTATGTATGTTTCTCTTAATTTCGAGTATATTTTTTTGACCGGCCACCTTCCTGGTGGCAAGGTTGTAAAAGAAAAGAAATTGTCATCCCTTGAATCGCAAGAATGTTTTGCAAATTTTGAAGGTGCCAGCTATCGCAGTCATTTGTAGACTATGAATTAGGGAGCTGCGCTTTTTGTCCGCAAATCCAAGTTCAGTCATACTTTGGTCCAAGCGGGTTGGTATATAACCCGTAGCTCCAATAATGATGGGTATGAAGCTAAAGGTGTATCTTGGATATTGGATTTGTAAACTCCTCATCAATGGTCCGTAGATGTCCTATGTATGTATGTATGTATGTATGTATGTATGTATGTATGTATGTATGTATGTATGATATGTCAGGTCACCAGTTGGTGCTACTGGTAACATGTATCCCAGTACAACCTGTCTCATGGTTGGGTCGTTGGCGACTAAACTGGCAACCCCACCAAGGTTTCTTGGTGAGGAAGGTGACTTTGGACATCCTGCAGGACTAAAAACAAAACCTGTCAAAGGGCAGAGGAGCTCTTAAGAGTCAATGGCCATCCAAAATCACCGGGAGAGATGACCCCTTAGCCTTTGTCAAGGCAGAATTCTAGGAGAAGGAAAACTCTGATATAACACCTGCAACCCTGATGGTATCCAATGATGTTGACTTGTTCTTCTTTTTGGTAAATATCATCTTGGTTAAGAGAGTGGGACTAGCTTTGTGCAGTTCCTTTGCTCATTATAAAAGCTTCACGGCACAGGCATTGCTTTGTATCTGGAGATCTCTCTGCACTTGTCGTCACATGGTACCATGTACACTGTGTCAATAATTGTCACAAGTGTAGTGTTTGTACCAGAGTTTTCAAGTCGCTG
Organism: Eledone cirrhosa; assembly: GCA_964016885.1. Taxonomy (NCBI): domain Eukaryota; kingdom Metazoa; phylum Mollusca; class Cephalopoda; order Octopoda; family Eledonidae; genus Eledone; species Eledone cirrhosa. The sequence goes on along the minus strand of CAXHJY010000335.1, from coordinate 52,684 downwards.
GCTGGACTAAAAAGTCACACTCGTTCAGCGCATCGGTAGGGGTTCTCCTACATGGATATAAAGTAGTGGCCGTACTCGAAAACGAGTTGGCAGCCACCATGTATGTATGTATGTATGTATGTATGTATGTATGTATGTATGTATGTATGTATGTATGTATGTATGTATGTATGCATGTATTTAATTGTGTGTGTATGTATGATAGTATGACTCTGAGGCAGTGTGGCTGTGTCTGTATGTGCCATTAAGTATCTGTGTATTTATGAATGCTTTTGTCACTCTCTGTGTCACTGTGTGTCTCATTGTGTATGTCATTGTGTGCGTCACTGTGTGTGTTACTGTGTGTGTTACTATGTGTGTGATAGTGCAGCTGTATGTTAGTGTGGCAGCTGGTTTCCCAGGTATCAATGCCAAGCAATCAATCGTCTGATTGCTAACATCCGCCTCCTCTCACATACCCCCACCCCATCCTCGAGCCATTCTATTTCCTCTTTCTTTAAACTCTGTCAATCTCTTTTCTTTGAAAAAGGGAGCCACGCATGCGCACGATAGCTTAAACCTGGCTGCTCAGTTTTCTAAACTTTCGTTACTGCTGATGCTGATGTTGTTGTTGTTAGTGGTGGTGGTGATGGTGTCACTGCTGTTGTTGGTGGTGGTGATAGTGGTGTTGGTGGCGTGTTGTCGTTGTTACTGTTGTTGTTGTTCGTGGTGGTGGTGTTGTCGTTGTTGTTACTGTTGTTGGTGTTCGTGGTGGTGGTGGTGGTGGTGGTGGTGGTGATGGTAGTGGTTGTGGTCGTGCTGCTCTGCTGCTGCTGCTGCTGCTGCTGCTGCTGCTGCTGGTAGTAATGTTGTTGATCCGCTTTGGTTTATTCTAGGACTTCTTATGCTATAAACACCTTCCGATAGAATCGAAATACGTGAAGAACTAATAATAACAATAATGGCTTCTGATTTAGACACAAGGCCAACAATTTTCTGGTGGAAAATGTTGATTCAATCGACTTTTGCGTGTTACTTGTACTTTATTTTATCGATCCCATAAGAATAAAAGTCTAAAACCTTTCGGATGCAAGGGAGACAAATAAGTCTAAGAAAATATTTTCCTCGTTTAGAAACTAAGGAAAACTACTCATGTATTATTTTTACAAGAGTAGTTTCCCTTGATTTTTAAATCTTGAATATTTTTTATTTTTATTGTGATGTATTTATGGTATATCAGTTCGTCGTTACCATTAGGTCAATTAGGCAGGCGCAGACCCCAGAGAAACACATTGCTCAACCTTAAAAGTTGACTAAGTAGGGTGCAAACATCAGGGGAATATACTAGTGACCCTTAAAGAGTCACAGTTTTATACAAAATTCTATAATTAAGATAAATATATAATAATTTCCTACTCTTCTTTACACACTTATTCCTGGGAGGGTCGTAGAGATAAAGTCCTCAAGCGCGCCTTCCAAAGGGTCTTGTCAGACGCAACCGTTTCTAATTGATCCGGCATCATCCCCAAGCGAGACCAGCCGAGTTCATGAATGTTATAAAACTATCTTGTTCGAGGTACCCCTGGGTCTCCTGTCGGTTGGTTTTCAAAGTAAAATCTGTCCAACGATTCTTTCCTTAGACATTCGGAGCTGTGATCTCTCAATTTAAAGAGGTAATGGCGCTACTGATCTCTGAGCTTCGCACCCAATCGATTAACGTTACTCCAGAGATCTTTCGGGTTAACCGTATTTCAGTCATTTCTGTGATCATTAAATATACCACTAAGCATCTTTGCCGTGTAGATTACGTGTGGTACGTGCCTTCCTATTCGAGTGAGGTAAATCCCTAATCTGGGACGCGATGCTTTGCAACTTGTTGTCTGTCCCCAACTTAGTCACTTCGGTAGCAAACCCAGGCACCACTATCCGCAATGCAGAGGAAACGAAGATAAACAAATGCCAGGGCTTGCCCCGACCGCTTCCTTTTCGCACCGGCCACCTTCCCTGCACTGCCGATTTCCTCCGCAAAATCAGAAATGTAACAGCCCGTCTGAGGAAAGAGCCCCATGAGGTAGGGTGGTTGTTGCAGCGGGTGTCGGTGACCATTCTCCATGGCAATGCCCCCCCTCTCTCTCTCTCTCTCTCTCTCTCTCTCTCTCGCGCGCGCGCGCGCTTACCACCCTTTCCATAAAGACGTAAGAAAAACGATGACAAAAAAATCAGCGTTCGTTGTTGTTCACCGCCACCACCGTTCTCTCTTTCTTTTTCTCTCTCACTCACTCTCTCTCTCTCTCACACACACACACACACTTTTACCATCCCCTTTCCACAACGTGAAATTTCTTTCACACGCATATGTAATCTATCGTGTAAATCTGTCTTGGTGTATCTTCTATATAGATTTAGAGCACTTCATCATGAGAGAGATAGTCACAGGTGGAAATAAATGAAAATATCACATCATATTACTTAACACCGGTTTTACACATTAGGAATAATATTTCATTGTTACACCGCTTTGTGGAGTTTGTAAATACAGCACACATGTAAATATCATATCATATCATAAATATCATATTAGCCTGACTTAGTGTCAAAATCATATAAAACTGTATTCAGTAATAATGCAATGAGCATGCTGCCGTTGATATAAGGGACTGTGTGCAATTTGTTTAATTAACAACAAAGAAATATTTCCTATTCAA
>CAXHJY010000335.1:0-45000 GCA_964016885.1 Eledone cirrhosa | reverse complement strand
AAAAGCTGACCTTGAAATTGTGCAGAAAGAGAAAGATGCAGGCTATAATAACTTTGATATAGGACCATTTTATGGCCTCCCTTCCAAAGTCAAAGAACTCTTCGAGAAACAGAGAGGCATAAAAAAACTCTATGGTAAGTTAAGACCCAATACTATTAACCCCAATCCTCGCAATATTATGGTGTGTGAATAAAAACTCCACAAATATTAACCCAGTCTCCCTACTAATGATGCATGGAGATTCTTTCCCTCCAAACATTTTTCTTTCTGCAACAGAAATTTTCAGAGTTGTGCTCTCTCTCTCTTTCGTACATTTGTTTTTCTTTACATGAATATATATATATATATGTATATATGAACCAGTAAGACCCCGACAGCTGAGCTCCAGCCGTTTCGACGGCTAATTCTGGACTAAATGAAAATTTATCCTGGTATTTAAATAGCCGATCTTCTCAAGGGGTAATTCCATATATGGTCAAAGTGATTGTCAAAAATCAGTAGTAATTCTGTGGTTGCAAATTAGTAGGGGAGATGGTGGCTAAACCTGCCAGTAGGAGAAAGAGGGGAGGGGGTGGAGTAGACCCAATCAAGCGTTGGTAGTGCCAGCTACAGCTGGGCATGAGGTCAAAGAAGATACAGGGGAGGGGGAGGGGGAGGAAGTCGGAACGGTAGGTAGAACAATGGGGGGTAGAAATAAAGGAAAGAAAAAATACTGAGAGTGAAGAAAAGCAAATAAGTGTAAAGAAAAAAGTAAAGTAAATTAAATTCTACGACCTAGGTCTCAGGCTATTGTTAGGCTAGAATAAAATAAAGAAAGAAAGAAAGAAGTAAAGAAAAAAATAAATAAAGAAATAACGAAATAAGTAAAAGAACTAGGTGGGACGGAATAGGCAAGGACCCTTTTAAGAGGTATAAGTACGTAAATGATACGGTGACGGGTCAACAAAAGGGGCCAAAATACTAAAGAGACTACCACGAAATAAACAATAAAGGTTCCCATCCCGGGCCAGCAACGACCCAGTGCAGCAAAGTGAACTTGTACAAGATAATAATTCTGAGTCCCGAGAAAAATATATACTAATGCTAACTCTAAAAGATCTAAAACAAGCTACAAGAAAGTTTGTACGAACTTACCGCATGTGACTTCAAGACCCGGCTATACCAACATAGACATACCTTCCGAAACCCGGCCCGGCGTCACGCCTTCAAGACTTACCGCATGTGACTTCAAGACCCGGCTATACCAACATAGACATACCTTCCGAAACCCGGCCCGGCGTCACGCCACTACACTTTCGGGCCACATATGGGACCTCAAGGACAACAACATCACCTATGATCTCACTTGGAGATTACTGTTCAGAGCCAATTCTTACATGGGAGGACGCCGTCCGTGCAATTTATGCTCGGAGGAAACTTTACAAATGCTGTTTCCGACGGACCAACTCCTAAACAAGAAAGATGAACTGGTTACTGCATGTAAACATAGATTGCGTAGGACTTACCTCGCCCTCAAACCCCATAATGACCCGGGGGGGTAGACTAGGGCTATAACACCCCACTTGCCGATTTTGCAATGGGTAACCCCTGCTTGCCAAGGAAGACGTAAGATCTTCTTTGTATTCTTTTATCGCTTCCTTTATTTCCTTCCCCCCCCCCTCTCTCCTTAGTCCTTCTACCCCAGCTCTTCTCCTTTGTCGGCGTCTTTTCTCGCCCACCCGAGGCTGCCCTTTGGCCCCATGTAGCCTTAGTACCCCCACCACCCCCTCCCCTAGTCTATGATAGATTTGGCGGACTCCGCCCTTTATAGCAGTTGGCTTAGACCCCGGATACTTGCCCCCTTTTTCCAACCGCTCCCACTATTCTCTGTGCCCTCTATATTTCTTAGTGGCACTTATGCCTTATCTTTCGTTTCAGTATTTCTTGCTTCGCTTTTCTTCTGGGCGGGGTGGATTCTGAATTTATTTCTCCGTATTCTACCTTTTTTTCGTACGAACTTTCTTGTAGCTTGTTTTAGATCTTTTAGAGTTAGCATTAGTATATATTTTTCTCGGGACTCAGAATTATTATCTTGTACAAGTTCACTTTGCTGCACTGGGTCGTTGCTGGCCCGGGATGGGAACCTTTATTGTTTATTTCGTGGTAGTCTCTTTAGTATTTTGGCCCCTTTTGTTGACCCGTCACCGTATCATTTACGTACTTATACCTCTTAAAAGGGTCCTTGCCTATTCCGTCCCACCTAGTTCTTTTACTTATTTCGTTATTTCTTTATTTATTTTTTTCTTTACTTCTTTCTTTCTTTCTTTATTTTATTCTCGCCTAACAATAGCCTGACACCTAGGTCGTAGAATTTAATTTACTTTACTTTTTTCTTTACACTTATTTGCTTTTCTTCACTCTCAGTATTTTTTCTTTCCTTTATTTCTACCCCCCATTGTTCTACCTACCGTTCCGACTTCCTCCCCCTCCCCCTCCCCTGTATCTTCTTTGACCTCATGCCCAGCTGTAGCTGGCACTACCAACGCTTGATTGGGTCTACTCCACCCCCTCCCCTCTTTCTCCTACTGGCAGGTTTAGCCACCATCTCCCCTACTAATTTGCAACCACAGAATTACTACTGATTTTTGACAATCACTTTGACCATATATGGAATTACCCCTTGAGAAGATCGGCTATTTAAATACCAGGATAAATTTTCATTTAGTCCAGAATTAGCCGTCGAAACGGCTGGAGCTCAGCTGTCGGGGTCTTACTGGTTCCTATTACCCACTTTACTACCTCAAGTATTGAGTACTTTGGTGCGTTATGGTCCACCTGGTTCCTTACCACATTTCCTTCGTTATATATGTATATATATATATATATATATATATATATATATATATATATATATATATATATAAATATCATCATTATCATCATCATCATATTTAGAGAGGGAGAGAAAGACACATACATGTATGTATATATATATGAGGGCAATCCCAAAAGTAAGGTCTCCAAAGCAATGGGGACGCAGAGAAACTGTTCGTACAGCTGTTGGCAACACTGTTGTGATTGGTGCTTCCTTCACTATGAAATTCATTGCCAAATGACGGAAGTGTATGGACAGTTGTGCATGGATGTCAAAAACGTTCGTAATTGGTATAGAGAGTTTACAACCAGTCGTACTGAAATTCACAATGAACAAAGGAGTGGGAGACCATCAATTTCTGACGAGACAGTCGCAATTTTTCCGTTAAAATCCTGTGGATGGTGCTTCGGGAAACTTCAGGAACCAAAATGTAGAGAGCATCCAGAGTGATCCGTTGATCTTTACGCAAGTTTTCCTCAACCTTTGCAACTGTCTCGTCAGAAATTGACGGTCTCTCACTCCTTTGTTCATCGTGAATTTCAGTATTACCGGCTGTAAACTCTCTACACCACTTGCGAATGTTTTTGACATCCATGCACGACTGTCCATACACTTCCGTCAATTGGCGATGAATTTCAATCGGTTCAACGCTTTTTGCGTTCAAAAACCGAATAACTGCGCGAACTTCGCACTTGGCGGTAGCGTCCAACGGGAGCTCCATTCTCAACGGCTGCCAAGCCAAGATTGAGCATCCCAGCAAAGCGCGCGCATGCTTGTTTGGGAGTGAAGGAAGCACTAATCACAACAGTGTTGCCAACAGCCGTACAAACAGTTTCTCTGCCTCCCCATCACTTTAGAGAACTTACTTTTGGGATTGCCCTCGTAAAAATCAGGTTTAGAACCCGTTTGAAACTAGTTAGACCATTACTCAACAGAGTACTCAATACTTTGCATAGTAGAGTATAGCTATATAATGAAGAGTCGGGAACTGACGGCTGAGCTGGAACTAGCTGTTGAAATGGCAAGAGCTCAGCAGTCGGGTCCAGACTCTTTATAATGTATGTGTGTGCACATGTATATGATTGCATGTATGTGTCTGTTTCACTATTGAGCAATTAGTTGATATGTATGTTCCTATCAAATGTATAATGCATAAACTTTCATTAACATTTTTAATATCAAAACACTTGGAACCACCTCTGGTTTTATGATTAAAAAAATTCTTTGTAAGAACCTTTGTTAATTTATGTTCCAAACACCAGCTTAATAATGAAAAAGTTAGTTTTGTTACTAAACCCTTCCTAATTCTTGATAATTTTCAAAAGAGTTTAAAAATCATAGGCAATATCTTTCATTAGAAATATGGTAACAGTTTCTTCATGTTCTCATTCTAGATTGGCAAGAAGAGTGTTTATCATTGGCTGCACTAACATCCAATAAGAATTTGATTTACTCTCTACCTACAAGTGGTGGCAAGACTCTTGTTGCTGAAATCATCATTCTCCGTCAGCTACTTTGCCAGAAGAAAAATGCCATTTTAATTCTACCATTTGTTTCAATTGTACAAGAAAAGGCAAGTTTTGACCCAAAACATCATTGTTATTCACTTTGTTATACTTTCTAACTTCTCAAACATTTTCACCTGACCATTTTAGTTCTCATGTGATTATCATCAACATCATACCTTGTATATTTTATGCTTACTAGGCAGCAAAATGGCAGACTAGTTAAGATATCAGATAAAATGCTTTATGGTATTCGTCCCACCTCATTGCGTGCTCTGAGTTCAAATCCCGCCATGGTCAATGGCTTTCATGCTTTCGAGGTCGATAAAAAAAAAGTGCCTGTCCAGTACTGGGGTTGATTCTTCCTCTATAGAAAAAAATCGGCTGTGTTCAGACCTGGAGAGAGTTGGGCTTCGCCAGGTTTAAAAGTGCCTTACATACCCTGTTTGAGAATGCCGCTATGACTCCACAAGGAGTTATGGAATCTTTATCCCTTATGCATATGTATCATCATCTCTGTCTTGTATTCGACTTTCCTTCTTTGCATGAATTGGACAGGTTTTCACCAGCACCACTTCCCTCCATTTGTTGCATTCCTTTGTCACTTTCTCTCTGGGGTTCAGCATTTTGAGATCCAATTCTCACAACTTCTAGCCAAGTCTTCCTTGGTCTTCTTCTTCTGCAGCTTCCTCCCACTGGGATCTTTCAGCATTTCTTCAGCCAATGATCATTATCCACACACATCACATGTCTACACCAGTGCAATCTTCTCTCTTGCACACTACATTTGATTCCTCTTATATGCACTTCTTCATCGAACAATCATCATCCATATGCATCTTATGTCCATTCCAGTGCAGTCTTCTCTCCTGAACACTGCATTTGATTCCTTTTATGCCCAGTTTGTCTATCAGCTTCTTTGTGCTTTGTCTTTCATGCACATTAGCATCACTCATCCAATGGAGTATCCTTGATTCATTTCTCTCCAGCCTCTGCAGTCACCACCCATATCTCACTTCCATGTAGCATTGCACTTTACATGCAAGCATTGTACAACCAGCCTTTCACTTAAAGAGAAAATCCGTTTGTTGTTGAGTAGCAGTAGCTCCCTGAACTTATATATATATGTGTGTGTGTGTGTGTATGTGTGTGTATACATACATAGGGTGGGTGGGAAGAAACTCCCTATTGAAAATTACTTATAACTGTTGGTCTACTGTGTCCACTTGGGACAACATCAGAGACCTCATATTCATGCAAGACAGGGCCCTTCCTCATTTTGCATGCACTATCTGTGAGCGGCTTAATGTCTAATTTCCAGGATGTTGGCTGGGTTGTCAAGCTATACATGAATGGCCAGCAAGAAACCCTGACTTAACGCAATGCGATTTTGTCCTGTGGGGATGGGCGAAGGAAGAAGTTTATTGCTCAAACCCAAAAATTCTGACTCAATGGAAGGAACCCATTTGTTATGTGCTGACCAACATACTGCCTGAAGTCAGTTGAGAATATATCCAGATATTTACAAACACTGGTGAACAACACTGGGGCCTATGTAAAAACTGTACTGTACTTCTACCATTATACTGTTCAAAATATAACGTTTTATGAAAATCAACCAATTATTAATAAAGTTATTAACAATTTTAAATAAGGAGTTTCCATCCACCCACCCTGTATATTTATAGATAGATGTGTATCATCATCATCATTTTATGTATGCTTTGGACATGGGTTGGACAGGTTGTCACTGGATTGGAGAAACATCTTGCTCATATGTACCATATTTGACATGGTTTCTACAATTGGATGCCCTTCCTGTCACCAACCCATTTAATCACTTCTTACGATATGTACGGTTTACCTATTCTAAACTGGATGCACCACACACACATGTATAATAATGATAATAGCATTAAAAAAATCTTTGATCATCAGTCATGAAACTTTCTTTCCAATTCAGGTAAAAGCCCTTGCTGAAATGGCTGTTGAGTTGAACTTCCAGGTAGAAGAGTATGCCGGGAGCAAAGGTCGCTACCCTCCTATTCAACGTCACCAGAAGAGCACCCTCTATATAGCAACCATTGAGAAAGGTCACAGTCTGATCAACCAATTCATTGAGCTCAATAGAATAGGTACCCTCGGTTTGATGGTCATTGATGAAGTAAGATTCTTGTTTCTTACATACTTGGCTTTGCTCTTTTTTTGTGTTTGTTTTTTCACTTATTTAGCTAATTTTTTTATTCTTTTACTGGTTTCAGTCATTTGGCTGTGGCCATGCTGGGTTTTTCAGTCAGTTATATTAACCCCAGAACATTTTTTTTTCCAAGTCTGGTACATTTTCTGTTAATCTTTTTTGTCAAACCACTGTTATGGAATGTAAACACAGACATCCATGCATGCAGTTGATTTGGCAGAGTTTGTTTGAGTGTTGGTTATTTGTTCCAGGTTTCTGCATTCTAAGTTCAAATCCTGATAAAAATTCTCTTTGCCTTTCATTCTTTCAGGGTCAATAAAGAAAATAACAGCACAGTGCTGCTGCAGCCAGTTTTAGAATGGCTCCTCTATTATACAGTGGTGACCATAACTGGACCCCAAAACCTAAGGTTACACATGTTAAGTGTATGGAATTTAATATAAATTATATACCCATGCTAGCGTGGAAAAATGGACATTAAATCATATATAGTGTATGTGATTCAGTTAATTACTGGTGGTGGTATCAAATTCATTGAGCTCAATAGAATGGGTACTCTCGGTTTGATGGTCATTAATGAAGTAAGATTGATAATGGAGTCTGGCCCGTAACTTCTATGGGTGACCTTCAGCCAATCCTCTGCAAAATGCAAGTAACAGATCAGTCATTATCATCATCGTCACCGTTGAGCATCCATTTTTCTGTGCTTGCATGGGTTAGAAGAGTTGTTCCCATTGAGAGACATGTCGGCCAGAATTGGCCATGCCATACCTAACTCTGACGAGGACTGTAAATTTGGCCAGGGATTTTACAGCTGGATGCACTTCCTAATACCAACCACATTTACACAATAAAAGCACTAATTACATGTAAACAAAACTTCATCATTTTTCTTAATATATATATATATACCATATTTCCCAACACCGAAGATGCTTTGTCCTCGAGGACGCACCCTAATTTTGACATGCAAAAATTTGAAAAAAAATAATAACCAACCTTCAACCTCCAGGATGCATGGTAGATTTTTTAGACTTATTTTAGGAAAAAAGTAGCATCTTCAACGCCAGGAAATATGGTATATATACTTCAAAATGTATTTAATGTAATGAAATGTTGACTTTCTATTCCAGTTGCACATGTTGGGGGAAGGAGGTCGCAGAGGGGCCACCTTAGAGACAACCTTAATTAAAACTCTATGTTATGGACGTAAGTGACACATTCTTAAATCATGCTTGTGTTTTCTGACACTGTTGTAGAGTGGCTGGCTCATATGGGATAAAATTAGTGGGTAGAAACTGTTCATGTCTCACTATTGTCAATTCTGAATCACACTGTGTTAGTGTTGTTGCTAATTACTACTATCTTAAATTATAACAATTTTTTAAGAGAATTAGATTTGCAATCGTGAAGTTGTGAGTTCATTTCCCAGACCAGGCGATGTGTTATGTTCAAGAATAAGATACTTTATTTCATGCTGCTCCTTCTGCCAAGTGCTGTGACTGGTAGATAATATCATAGTATCAGCCATGGAAAGACAAATGGAAACATTGACAAACTCTACCCCACTCAGTAAGTGAATGAAGTGTGGGATCTTGTCGATTGAATCCCACTAAACTATTAATTTTGTTAATATTGATTTACATTATATAAACTAGAATAATAAAGCTAATCCCACTGAGGTTAACTTTGTCCTTCATTTTTACAGGGTCGATAAAATAAAGTACCAGTAATGTACTGTGGTAATTGCTGGCCTTGTGCCAAAAGTAGAAACAATTATATAAATTAGAATATACTACTGTTACTGCTACTACTACTACTACTAAAAATAATGGGAAAAGAATTTTGTTGTTTTTAGTTATTCTTGTTTGTTTTTTATCAGATGTTGTTGATGTTTATTGTTTACTTGCCTCATTGCACCCAACTGCCAGGTAATCACTATGTTGTTGTCAGCTGTTGTTTGTTGTTGTTTATCATCATATCATGACCATTTAATGTTTAGTTTCCATTCTTGTATAGGTTGGATCGGTTGTCTCATTACGCATATACCCCATTTTCGCTTTGTTTCTATGACTGGATGTTCTTTCTAATGCCAACCACTTTACAAAATGTACTGGGAACATTTTATCATGACTCTGGCACTACCACCTTACACGGTGGACAGGCCACTTTATCTTGTGACACCAGCACTACCACATTATAGGATGGGACTGGGTGCTTTTTGTTGTTGCATCTGCACTGCCACCTTACAATGATGACTGGGGGCTTTTTATAATGGCACCAGCACTACCCCTTTACAGGGTGGACTGGTTGTTTTTTTTATCATGCAGCATCACTGGAGAGGCACTCTGCTCATTGCAGACAACTGCCAGATAATCACCATGTTTATTATTCAGTTGTTGTTCTTATTGTTTAGTCTTTAACCCTTTAGCATTTAAACCAACCATATCTGGCCAGAATTCTCTCACCTCTTTCTGTTCAAACCAGCTGTAACCAGCCACTTATACTGATGTTATGGTATTGTTCTCAAAATAAATAATATCAAAATCTCATAGATTCGATATTATGTGAGATAATTATGTGAGGTAAAGCCTTTACTGTGAAAATATGATGCTAAAGGGTTAACCCTTTAGCATTTAAAGTAGCCGTGTCCGGCCATAATTCTCTCACCTCTTTCTATTCAAACCAGCTGTAACTGGCTGCTCATACTGATGTTAACGTATTGTTCTCAAAATAAATAATATGAAAATCTCATAGATTTGATGTTATTTGAGCTAAAGCCTTTACCATGAAAATATAATAGTAAATATGGAGTAATGTAAATGTTAAAGGGTTAATCTTCTCATTGCAGACAACTGCCAGATAATCGCTATGAGTGCCACACTTAGCAACATTGATGACCTCAAGACATTCCTCAATGCAGAACTTTATACCAATGATTTCAGACCTGTGAGTAATAATAATTTCTACTATAGGCACAAGGCCGGCAATTTTGGGGGAGGAGGAAAGTTGATTAAATCGACCCCAGTGCATTACTGGTGCTTTATTTTATCAACCCAAGTAAGGATGAAAGACAAAGCTAACCTCGGCAGGATTTGAACTCAGATGGTAAAGGGCCGTAACTCTATGCTGCAAAGCATGGTGTCTGACGCTCTACCGATAATCATAATGATTTCTAATTCACACACAAGGCCAATAAATTGGGGTGAGGAGAAAATTAACTATGTCGACTGCAGTACTTGACTACTACTTTATTTTATCAACCTGGAGTAGTAAAAATTAAAGCTGACTTTGGCAGGATTGAACTCAGAATGTAAAGAAACCTAACTAGATACAGTAATGTATTTTTTCAAACTCTCTAGTGAATCTGACAATCCACCACCCCCATAGTAATAATGGTACCTAATTTTAGGGGGAGGGGTAAGCTGATTAAATCAATCCCAGTGTGTTACTGGTACATAGTAGTAATAAGAATATTTCACTATCATCATCAACTTGGAACATTGTGCAGTATATTTCATTACATGTTGCTTTTTATGTTAAGACTGGTGCCCCTATCTTTAAAACACCCGACAAACTGCTTCTGATATGCAAGCCCATTGGAGGCCAGCTAAACCTACATAGATGTCAGCTATAACAACATACTTATGTGTGTCTATGTTAGGACTGGGCCCTTATTAAAACACGCAAGAAACCTCCTTTGAGATGCAAGCTCATAGGAGGCCAGCAAAACCTACATAGATGTGAGCTGTAACAACATATATGTGTCTATGATAGGACTAGGGTCTGCAATGAGCAGAGTGCTTCACCAGTGATGCTGCCATGATAAAAAATAAACCAGTTGACCCTGTAAAGTGGTAGTGCTGGTGCTATGATAAAATACTTGAGAAACCTCTTATGAAATGCAAGCTCCTATGAGAGGCCAGCTAAACCTATATACATGTGAGCTGTAAATTTCATTATTTTATTTTATTATTTTTTCTGTATATTCAAAAACCTAGGTTACACTTACTGAGTATGTCAAACTTGAAGAAAATATCTACTGCGTGTGTCCAAAGTTTTCAGAAGATATCCTAGCCCATGAGAGAGTGACCACATTTCAGGTTTGATATTAATTTTTTTTAGCAGTTTTAACGTTTACATAACTATTTCTAATGAAATACACTCTATTGCACTTAATTAATGAAGAATTTGAGAAATTTACTAAGATTATTCATTATTTCATTATTTATGTAAGACCTTTTGTTAAATTATGTTCCAAACGCCAACTAAATAATGCGATAGTTAGTTATATTATGAAATCACTCCAAATTCTTGATTATTTTCAAAAACTATAGGAAATTTATAGGCAGTGTTTTTTTCATTAGAAATACAACCACCACCATTTAAAGATATTATCCCTACTAAAACAAGCTTAATTCTTCTTTTCATGGATTTTGGGGGTATTGTTTTACAGCCAGAAACCCTTTCTGGTGCCAACTCTTTTAAAAACATAACAATTGGGTTAAAATATTTATATTTATCTTCCATCATAATTGTATGTGAGCATCTTTGTTAATTTATGTTCCAAAGACTAGTTTAAATAAATAACATTGTTATATATATATTTTTTATTTTTCTAAATTCTTGTATTTTATTATTTTATATTATTTCAGTACAAGAAACAAATGTGTAAAACAGACCCAGATCATCTGCTAGGTCTAGTCTTGGAGGTGATTCCTGACAATTCCTGTCTATTGTTTTGTTCTACAAAGAATAATTGTGAAAATGTGGCCAGTATGCTCACCAAAATGTTGGCCAAATATAAACGGTATGGAATCCCTGCCTCTCTATAACTAGCTTTTAAAGCAATCATGCATTGTTCTTTTATTCTTTTACTGGTTTCAGTCATTGTATATATATATATATATATATATATATATATATATCATCATCATCATCATCAGGTTTAGCGTCCGTGTTCCACGCTTGCATGGGTTTGGACGGGGGTTTTCCCACTTGAGGCAAGAGTGGTTGTCTTGCTCGCATAGGACTGTCTGGCGGGTTTTCTACAGTTGGATGCCCTTCCTAACACCAACCACATTTACAGTGTGGGGCTGGGAGGTTTTTACCGTGTTGCCTACACGGCCACATTACAGCGTGGACTGTCTGGCGGGTTTTCTACAGCTGGATGCCCTTCCTAACACCAACCACATTTACAGTGTGGGGCTGGGAGGTTTTTACCGTGTTGCCTACACGGCCACATTTACAGCGTGGACTCTGTGTTTTTTGTCGTGACACCTACACGATCTCATTTGTTTCGGCCTGGATGTTGTGGGACCAACATAACTTTACATTGAAAGGGGCGGTGTGGGTGGGGTGGAGGTGGTGGGACGGGGGTGTGTTTTGATAGAGGTGCCTACTGACTGTAGTAGGTTTTTACTTTGTATTTAGGTAAGGCGGGTCTTCTCTATTACTGAGTACCGCCAAAGGTCTCGGTCCAGTGACATTGTCTTGGAGAGGTGTAAGCGTGTGAGGTCGGAATTTATCAGCTCGTCCCATGTTTTTCTGGGTCTGCCTACTCCGTGGCTACCGTCTATCTTTATTGCCCTGCACTTTGTTATACAGCTGTCGTCTTTCATGCGCATCACGTGACCGTACCAACGTAGCCTTCTCTCGAGTAAACAACATCTGATCCCTCTTATTTCTAATTTTTTCCTTAGTTCGTTTATGCTTTGCCGTTCACGTATATTACTATTGCACATCCAGCGGAGCATGCAAGCTTCGTTCCTCTCTAGTCTGCGTATATCCTCTGCACACAATGCCCAGGTCTCACTGCCATGCAGCATTGCTGTTCGTATGCAGGCATCGTATAACCTGCCTTTCATTTTTAGGGAGAACCCTCTAGCGGCTAATAGTGGTATAAGCTCTCTGAACTTTTTCCATCCAGTTCTGACTCTAGCTACTGTACTTTCAGAGCACCCTCCCCCACTGCTGATTTTGTCACCCAGATAACGGAAGCTGTCCACTATTTCTATAGAACCCTCTGCGCAGTTGAAGGAGCTAGTATTTTGTGGGCACTTGCTGCTACTTATTGCACCAGAGCACCGGCCACATGTAAAATCTATGTTCTTAGTTAGCTTACCTGTGATCCCACTACATCTTTTATGCACCCATACTTTGCATTTGGGACATAAAATGGAGTTTCTACCTACGCCTTTCCTACACACTGAGCATGGCCATTTCCCCGATGGGACCGCCGCCTTATTTTCTTTCCTACAAACTAGAACTTTAGTCTTAGCCAGGTTAATTTTAAGGCCTTTTGATTC
This sequence comes from Eledone cirrhosa, assembly GCA_964016885.1. NCBI lineage: Eukaryota > Metazoa > Mollusca > Cephalopoda > Octopoda > Eledonidae > Eledone > Eledone cirrhosa. Next base: position 32,136 of record CAXHJY010000335.1, on the reverse strand, counting down.
TAGGCCGTGCTTCCACGTTTGGAATTTCTTCTCTAGTTCGGTCATTGATTCAGCTATGAGCGTTAGATCATCTGCGTATAGGAGTTCCCATGGGCAGCCGGTCTTGAACTCCTCTGTTATAGCCTGAAGGGCAATAATAAATAGTAGGGGGCTAAGTACAGAGCCCTGATGGACACCAACTTTTACGCTAAACTCTTCACTATATTCGTTGTTAATTCTAACCTTACTGACTGTTTCTTTATACATGGCTTGTATAGCTCTCACAAGCCATTCGTCAACACCTAGTTTTCTAAGAGACCACCAGATAATGGAACGGGGGACTCTGTCGAAGGCTTTCTCCAAGTCGACAAAAGCTAAGTATAGGGGTTTACTTTTAGCTAGGTACTTCTCCTGTAGTTGTCGTACAATGAAAAGAGCGTCTGTGGTACTTTTGCCTGACACAAACCCGAACTGCATTTCATCTAGATCAATTCTCTCTCTGATTAGTTGCGCTATTACTTTTTCCGTGACCTTCATGACCTGGTCGATTAATTTAATGCCTCTATAGTTACTCCTATCTAGGGCGTCTCCTTTTCCCTTATAGCAGTTAACGATGATGCTGCTACGCCATTCCTTCGGAACAACCCCATTCTGTACGACTTGGTTAACTATCCGGGTGACCATGGTGTGTCCCACCGAACCAGATGCCTTCAGCATCTCAGCAACTATTTCCGAAGGCCCAGCCGCCTTACCCGTCTTCATATCTTTGATTGCCTTACTTATTATACTACCTTCAACTAACACTGCTGGTCCCTCTATTGGATCGATCTGGGGGAGACTGTCTTTCTCCCATTTGTTCTCCTCATTTAGAAGCCTTTCGTAGTGACACTTCCAAGCTACCTTCTTATCAGCGTCGGTGATGGCAAGTATGCCATCATCGTTAAGTACACACTTCTCCCCGACAATATCACGGTTTTCCTTGACACATTGCCTGGCAATCCTGAACACCTCACGTTTTTGGTCCTCACGTTGTAGAACATGCTTGAACTTTCTTTCCTCTGCTTCCCTTCTTGCGAAGTACACTTGTCTCCTAGCTTCCCTCCTGGCCACTTGATAGTCTTCTCTACTTCCCCCATCCCGCCATACTTTCCAAGCCTGCTTTTTGGCCTTAATTGACTCCTCCACCTTACTGTTCCACCACCATGTTACTCTCCTCCTACCTACAGGCCTGCTCCAGCCACAGACTTCGTCTGCCGCCGTCAGCAGGTTTGCTCTCAGGAATTCCCACTGTTCCTCTATATTATACGACTCTAATTGCTCTTCCTTACTGTCGAAAGCGTCAAGTAATTTGCTTTGAAATTTATTTCTGGCTATGGGGTCCTTTAGCTTCCATATTTTTCTCCTGAGGATAGTCCTCTTTCGCTGTCTAGTACGTCTCGTCCTGACTATGAGGTCGCTAATTATCAGTCTATGTTGGGAGGTGAATTCTTCATGGGGGTGGGATTTAGTGTTAACAACAGACACTCTGTCACGTCTTCTGGTAAGGATATAATCTACCTGGCTTGTGTGTTCCCCCGATCTATAGGTGATCAAGTGATTGTCTCGTTTTTTGAAGTTAGTGTTACAGATAGTTAAGTTATTTGCGTCGCAGAATTCCAGGATTCTGGAGCCTTCCTCATTTCTAGTACCGAACCCATAGCCTCCATGGATTCCGTCATAGCCGTCACAATGTTGTCCAACGTGACCATTTAGGTCGCCTGCAATAACTATATAGTCACTGTCGGTTATTTGGGAGGTAGCGAGCATCAGTGTCTCGTAGAATCTGTCTTTTATAGCGCGGGGCTGTCCGGATTGGGGTGCGTACGCAGATATTACTGTCACCGTAGTTTTATTGAGGACAAGTCTTATTTTAATTATTCTGTCGTTCACTCTATTTACGTCTATTATCTTATCTCCCCACTTTTCTGCTACCATGATTCCTACCCCACCCAACCCATTGTCATTTCCCACCCAGAAAAGCTTATAGCATCGCTCTTTACCCACGATGAATCTAGCCGACCCTCCCCTCCACCTGGTCTCTTGAATACAACAAACATCGACCTCCTTACGTTCAAGCATTTCTACAACCTCGTTAGAGCGACCCTTTAAGGTGCCTACATTCATGGTACCAACTCTGAAGTTTTGGATTGCGTATATATATATATATATATATATATATATATATATATATATACAGGCATGGAAAGAATGGAAGAACGGGGGAAGCAGGGTACGTTACATAGAGACCAGGAGGGAAGCTAGGTGACAAGTATACTTAGCTAGAAGGGAAGCGGCGGATAGAAAATTGAAGCATGTCTTGCAACGTGAGGACCAGAAACAGGAGATGTTCAAGATTGTGAGGCAGTGTGTCAGAGAGAATTGTGATGTCATTGGAGAGAAGTGTATCCGGAATGATAAAGGTGAGCTTGCACTCACAAGTGCTGAGAAGAAAGATGTGTGGAAGAGCTATTATGAAAGATTACTAAATGAGGAGAATGCCTGGGAGAAAGAGACTCTACCCCAAGTAGACCCTATAGAGGGGCCAGCAATACAAGTCAGCAGCAGAGTAGTAAGTAAGGCAATCAAAGATATGAAGACGGGGAAGGCAACCGGTCCATCGGGTATAGCTGCCGAGATGCTGAAGGCATCTGGGTCGGTAGGTCACACCATAACCACACGTATTGTTAACCAGGTAATACTAGAAGGTGTCATACCAAAGGATTGGTGCAGCAGCTTCATTGTCAACTGCTACAACTAGATAGAAGAAACTATAGAGGTATAAAGCTGATGGACCAGGTCATGAAAGTAACAGAAAGAGTTATAGCACAGTTGATTAGGGACTGGGTGAAACTAGATGAGATGCAATTTGGGTTTGTGCCAGGAAAAGGCAACACTGATGCCTTCTTCCTTCCTTGTGAGGCAGTTACAGGAAAAGTACCTAGCTAAAAGTAAGCCACTCTACCTGACATTCGTCGATATGGAGAAAGCCTTTGACAGAGTTCCCCGTGCCATAATCTGGTGGGCTCTTAGGAAACTAGGGGTAAATGAATGGCTTGTGAAAGTTGTACAAGCCATGTATAGGGGAGCAGTCAGCAAAGTTAGGATTAGCAATGACTATAGCGATGAATTTAGCATGCAGGTCGGTGTCCACCAGGGCTCTGTTCTTAGCCCTCTCCTGTTCATCATAGTTTTGCAGGCAATAACGGATGAGTTTAAGACCGGATGCCCGTGGGAACTCCTGTATGCAGATGACCTCGCACTTATAGCTGAATCTATGGTAGAACTAGAGAAGAAATTCTAAACATGGAAGCAGGGACTAGAAAAAAGGGGTCTCAAAGTCTACCTTACAAAGACTAAGGTCCTTGTAAGTAGAGGAGAAAACAGAACCCAGATCCCCTCAGGGAAATGGCCTTGCTCAGAATGTAGGAAAGGTGTAGGTAGGAACTCCATCCTCTGCCCCAAATGCAAACAATGGGTACACAAGAGATGTAGTGGGATCTCGGGAAGCTTAACTAAGAATGTAGGCTTCACCTGTAGCAGCTGCACTGGGACAGCAAGCAGCAAACAGCCACAGGAAACAAGCATGACCAAACTCTGGGAGGGCTCTGTAGGAACAGTAGACAGCTTCTGCTACCTAGGTGACAGAATTAGCAGCAGAGGTGGGTGTTCGGAAAGTACAATAACTAGGGTAAGAACGGGATGGAAGAAGTTCAGGGAGCCACTGCTAGCTGCAAAAGGCTTTTCCTCTCAAAATGAAGAGCAGACTGTATGATGCGTGTATACAAACAGCAATGTTACATGGTAGTGAGACCTGGGCGCTGTCTGTAGAAGACTTGCGTAGATTAGAAAGAAACGAAGCCTGCATGCTCTGATGGATGTGTAATAGTAATATACTCGAACAGAAACGCATAAACGAATTGAGAGAGAGACTGAGCATAAGAGGAATCAAATGCTGTGTGCAGGAGAGGAGGTTGCGTTGGTATGGACATGTGATGTGTATGAAGGATGACAACTGCATAAAAAGATGCAGAGCACTAGAAGTCGATAGAAACCGTGGAGTGGAGAGACCTAAGAAGACCTGGGATGAGGTGATAAAAGCCAACCTTACTCAAAGGCGATGACACACGACTGTGACCTCTGGCGTCACGCAGTAATACAGAAGACCCGAGGCGCCACGGAAAAAAGCACCCAGCACTCACTGTAAATGAGGTTGGTGTTAGGAAGGGCATCCAGCTGTAGAAATCAAGCCAGAATCAGTTCCCATATGAGCAAGACTGGACACTGCCCACAACAGAACAACCCGTCTAACCCATGCTAGCGTGGAAGAACGGACGTAAAACGGTGAGGATGATGATATAATCAGTTCTGCATGAGAAAGACACGGTCATCTGACCTGGCTTGACTCACAATGGGACAGCTCATCTAACCCATGCTAGCATGGAAAAATGGACTTTAAACGGTGATGAGGATTATATTTATAAATAAAAATATGGGCAAAGACAACAGAAAAATGAACGAAACAAAGGCAGTCCCCTTTCATCAGTTGATCAATGGAGATATGTTATTTCAGTGCTTTAAGATCATTACAACTGGCTCCAGTGTACACACATGGGACAGTAACAAATGGACACAAGAAAGACAATTGATCTTTTGACTATTTACAAATAAGATAAAATATGTTAGAAACCAATGTACTGTAACTGAAAAGAAGAGATATAGATGAGGCCCAACATATTGATTAGCCAAGAAGAAATGAAAAGAGAAGGTGGAATATATATATATATATATATATCATATTCCCTTTTCCCTTGATATATATATATATATATTTATTATAAGAACAGATTAAAGTTTAAGCACAGAATTGCTGATTCAGCAATTCTTTTACTCTTTTACTCTCTTGCTACAAATGTTCAAAACTATCTGTCCATATTTTTTTTAGTATTATCTTCTAAATTATTGCAGAATGTTAAGAGTTAAATTCATCTAATGCACCTTTTCTTTCTTAACCATAATCCTTTCATTACCATATTTCTTATGAAAAACACTGCCTATGTTTTTCAAGATATTTTGGAAATAATCAAGAATTTTAAGACATTTAGTAACATAACTAACTTTCTTATTATTAAGCTGATGTTTGGAGCATTACTTGACAAAAAGTTCTTACATAGAATTATTATGGAAGGTTTTAATATAAATATGAACTCATTAAAATGGATAATTTTGTCTCATAAAATCAGAGGTGTTTTCAGGCAGTTTTCTAATCAGAAGGGTTGACCATATTTATATTTTGCAGGAATTTACTGGATATTCACAGATCTCATAAAAAACAACTTCTGAAAGATCTGAAAGCTGATAACAATGGACATTTGTGCTCTGTTTTAGCACAAACGGTTCCTTTTGGCCTTGCCTATCACCACAGTGGGCTTACTAGTGATGAACGGAGGCTGATAGAAGATGCATACTCAGATGGTACTCTGTGCTTATTAGCTTGTACTTCAACCCTAGCTGCCGGTGTCAATCTTCCTGCTAAAAGGTTTGTTTTCAACATCATCATTATCATTTAATATGCATTTTTCCATGCTGGCATGGGTTGGACAGGTTGTCATAGACTAAGTCTGTTCTTAATTAGAGCTACAGACCTCCCAGATGGGCTATAGATCACACCTCACTTCTGTATTATTTGAAATGATAGTAGTTAGAGAATTTTTTTTAATTTCTTTGTAAATTATGGATTTATATCATCATCATAATCATTTTTACGTCTTCCTTTCCATGCTAACATGGAATTGAGACAATGTTTTACAGCCCAATGCCCTTCCTGGTGCCAACCCTTTTAGTCAATTCTCATGACATGCAGAGAAAGTGTACTTATTCTAATAACTGGTATACACATAGCAAATATATTCTGTATATATTTGTAGAGGACGTGGGGAATTCCTGCGTGAAACCAATCAACCGCGTCCTCTACAAAGGCCTCCCCACCACAGGCACCCCCACCCAAGTCATCCCCACCCAACAACCCATCTCCCACCCTCATGGAAATTGTGCAGCCCGATACCCAGGACGCAGAGAGGTAAGTGCCTTTTCTCTTCACCACCAACATGGCAATGCTAAGAGTAGGCTGTTTAAATGCACGTGGCCTGGGCTCAACTTGGAAGCAAGCAATGCTTCTAAATGACCTCAGGTCACAATGTATAGATGTGATGGTTATTTGCAAGGCCCGGATCAACAACATGCGACAGCTGGCCCCCACCTTTGATGACTTTGAGATGCACGCATCTCTCTGTCAGCCCGGAGGTGGGGGTGAGGTTGTCGTTCTGCTGCAAAAACATCTGGGTCTCGCAACACAGATGGTACATTTGGACCCGGAGGGTCAACTAGTGGTTCTGGACCTTGGCAGTGGTGAAGGCGGAGCGTTTAGGTTGGTAGCCGTCTACGGCCCTTTCGGGTCAAAGCGGCCGGACTTCTTCCATCGTCTGGAGACTTTTCTAGGGACGTCCCGCTCCTTGCTATTAGTGGGGGACTGGAATGGTATCCTAGATGCACGCTGGGACTACGTAGGGGCCTGTCCCGATAGAGAGGGGTGTAATAGCCTCAAAGGGTTAATCGATCGATTTGACCTGGCCGATAGATATCGACTAGATTTTCCGACTGTGCCAACCTGGACTTGGGCAAATCGTAGCGGATCATCTAGGTCGTACCTAGATAGGTTCTTAGTTAGAATTAAGGATAAGGACTTTTTAAGTTGTCCAAAAATGCGCATGGTTGGCTATTCAGACCACAAGTTAGTGACCTGCATGGTCAACCTTGACAGAACACATAGACGGGGACCCGGTTACTGGAAGCTCAACTTGTCCTTACCGGCAAGTAAGGCTTACAGGGACCGGATTAGCACTTTAGTTAAGGAGCGGTTGACGGGCGCCATCGTCAACAGCAGGTGGTGGGGATCTCTCAAAAGAGAGATTAGAGTAGTCTCTATAGAATTTAGTAAGGAGTTAGCCTCAACTAGAAATGAGAAGGAAAGGGAGTTGGTAGATAGTGTAGAAGAGGCAATTAGAAGCGGCGACGTGGCCAGAGTGCTAGCGTCGAGAACGGCCCTGGGCCAGTTCTTCGACACGAAACACGAAGGCTGCATCATCCGAAGCAAAATACGTGCTCTGGGAAACGAGGGGACCAAAGCTCTTAGCTGGGCCCGCGTGACAGAGCCAAGAGTGGAACTAAATCCACCATCTTTGCGAGACCAGGATGGACGGGCGATCCTTGAACCTAAGCAGATGTGTGAGGCCTTTCAAAAGCACTTTGCCCGATTGTTCGGAAAGGGCGGGGAGCCGGTTGGGGATGTGGACTTCGGTCCATACCTCGACGGCCTGCCGCGTCTCTCGGACAGGGAGGCGAAGTCCTGCGAGGAGCCAATTTCAGCCGCGGAGATAGAGGATGTGCTGAGCCAATGCGGCAAACGCAAATCCCCGGGTCTCGATGGTCTTCCATACGAACTATATCTAGCTATGCCGGACTTGTTCCCCGATCTCCTCAAGGCGGTCTACTGCAAATGGCAACAGAACGGGAGAATTCCCTGTGCTGTGACCAAGGGCGTAGTCACGCTAGTGAGGAAGGACGAGAACAAGAGGGACGATATAAATAATTTCAGGCCCATAACTCTGCTAAATACAGAGTTACAGATTTTGGCCAAGGTGCTAGCAAAGAGGTTGGTGCTTGTCATGGGCAACCTGGTGGGAGATGCGCACACATGTGCTATCCCGTCCAGGTCCATCCACGACAACCTCCACCTCATGCGATACATCATAGAGAGGGTTGGGAACAAACCCGGCTTTGGTGGGGCCCTGATCAACTTGGATCAATCTAAGGCGTTCGATAGGGTCGACCATGGTTACCTGGATGCGGTGCTAACGGCGGCAGGCTTCGGACCCGTTTTCAGGGGCTGGATCAATGCCATGCACAGCAGCCGCATCTGCTCTAGGGTCAAGGACAACGGCTACCTCTCGGAGCCGTTCGAAATCGCGCGGTCCATCCAACAGGGGTGCCCTCTCTCCTCCCTTCTGTATGTAATGACTCTAGAGCCACTGCTGCGGAAGTTGGAGTTGTTGCAGGGCATCCTGTTGGAACCGAGATTGCGGAAAGCGGTGTCGGCCTACGCCAATGACGTAACACTAATGGTGTCGACGGCCTCGGAAATCGGGAGCATCGGCACCTTACTGGAGGAGTACAAAAGGTTTACAGGGGCTAAGCTGAACCAGGACAAGTCGATCGGTCTGCAACTCGGCACGTGGAGGGGCAGATCGATGCCCTCCGATGGCGTCGTCGGGCGCTGGACGGAGGGCCCGGTGAAGTTGCTCGGAGTCTGGTTCGGACCAGACCTCCAGGTGGAGAAGAACTGAGGTGAGGTAACGAACAGGGTGTTTGCACTGACCCAGAAGTGGGCCGAGTGCAAACTGTCCCTGAAAGGTCGGGCGGAGGTGGAAAACACTTATATAGCGCCCGTCATCTACTACCGCCTGACCGTTGTGCTTTGCCCAAGGGAAACGCTCGCCAAAATGGAGCGCGCACTCTTCCAATTCCTTTGGAAGAAGCGGGCTCCTATGGTGAGGAGATCCATCTGCTGTCAACACCCTTCGAAAGGAGGGCTGGGGATGCCGTGGCTAATGATACGTAAACACGCATTAAGGCTACGGTACCTCCAGGTATTCCTCTCCGGTCAACCGGTGTGGGCCCCGTTTGTGAGGCGAGCCTTTCCCAGACTCGTCTCACTCACCGAGCTGCAATCCTGGGTCACGCAAAGACCGAGAAAACTGGGCGCCTGGCACACTGAGTGTGCCCAGGCGCTCACTGCTCTCTGGCAGGCGGACCCGGCTGTTAGTGGAGAATCCACCTCGTCATTCTATAGAGGGCTGGTAGTTAGCAGGTGCGACGACGCCCTCGGAGAAGCCCTAGGCATGGAGGAAGATGAACTGGCCAACCTGTTCGGTAGGACATTCAGCCCGGGACCCATGGATAACTTCCAGAGGTCCCTGGCCTGGCAGTGCTACAGAAGGGCTCTGCCCGTTCGAGAAAAGCTCTACAGACACGGGCGCCCAGGTAGGGACCCCTCGAAAAAGATCTGTCCCAGATGCGTGTGCGACGAGGAAACCATTGCACACGCATTGGTACACTGCTCGGGCATTGCCGATCTGTGGGGCTATGTCGAACAACTGCTGTCAAGGGTGGGACCGATCCAGTTGACCACCGAGTCTATTGTAACGATCAAGCCGCCTCCCCTCTTCAAAAACGAAGGAAAGGCGGTGTTTCTGTGCGTAATAGCCATGGCGAAAGAGGTTGTATGGTGGACGCTTCTGAAAGGACTGAGGTCAGACACCTTCCTCTCTGGCCAACAACTGGTCCGTTTCTTCCGATATCATTTTGGAAGAAAGATCAGGATGGAGAGAGAGGTGCTGCACCCCAGCCGTTTTTATGAAAGATGGGTGAAAGTGGCGAGAATGGCCAGTGTGAATGGGCCTTCACTCTACATCAGACTATAGGTGAGGAAGATGAAAGACCAAGGGAGCACCCCTTCTCTGTGCTCCTGAGGAGAAGGGTTGCACACTTTTTTTCGGGAGTGTGTGCGACCCCCCAAGGCGCTTCCTCTCTATTGAGGATTTTGTTATAAATTTTATCTTGTTATATTTTATTTTATTTTTATATTTTGTTATTGCCTCCTCCATATTGAGGACCCCTTGTTATGTAAACTCCCCCCTTTGTACTTGTCCCACTTTTGATGCCCTAGTGGCAAATAAAAAGAAAATTATCTATCAGCCTGTCTACCTATCAGCCTGTCTACCTAACAGCCTGTCTACCTAACAGCCTGTCTACCTAACAGCCTGTCTACCTAACAGCCTGTCTACCTAACAGCCTGTCTACCTAACAGCCTGTCTACCTAACAGCCTGTCGACCTAACAGCCTGTCTACCTATCAGCCTGTCTACCTAACAGCCTGTCTACCTAACAGCCTGTCTACCTAACAGCCTGTCTACCTAACAGCCTGTCTATCTATCAGCCTGTCTACCTAACAGGCTGTCTATCTATCAGCCTGTCTACCTATCAGCCTGTCTACCTAACAGCCTGTCTACCTAACAGCCTGTCTACCTAACAGCCTGTCTACCTAACAGCCTGTCTACCTAACAGCCTGTCTACCTAACAGCCTGTCTATCTATCAGCCTGTCTACCTAACAACCTGTCTACCTAACAGCCTGTCTACCTAACAGCCTGTCTACCTAACAGCCTGTCTACCTATCAGCCTGTCTATCTAACAGCCTGTCTACCTATCAGCCTGTCTACCTAACAACCTGTCTACCTAACAGCCTGTCTATCTATCAGCCTGTCTACCTAACAGCCTGTCTACCTAACAGCCTGTCTACCTAACAGCCTGTCTACCTATCAGCCTGTCTACCTAACAACCTGTCTACCTAACAGCCTGTCTATCTATCAGCCTGTCTACCTATCAGCCTGTCTACCTATCAGCCTGTCTACCTATCAGCCTGTCTACCTATCAGCCTGTCTACCTAACAGCCTGTCTACCTAACAGCCTGTCTATCTATCAGCCTGTCTATCTATCAGCCTCTCCTAAAAAACTATCCCACCCCCTCCCCAAACACCCACACAACTCCAAGCTCCCCAACCACACAACACACTGATGCCCCCACACTTCCACAAACCACCACCCCACCCAACAACCCATCCCCCACCCTAATGGAAATTGTGCAGCCCGATACCCGGGACGCAGAGAGGTAAGTGCCTTTTCTCTTCACCACCAACATGGCTATGCTAAGAGTAGGCTGTTTAAATGCGCGTGGCCTGGGCTCAACTTGGAAGCAAGCAATGCTTCTAAATGACCTCAGGTCACAACGTATAGATGTGATGGTTATTTGCGAGGCCCAGATCAGCAACGTGCGACAGCTGGCCCCCACCTTTGATGACTTTGAGATGCACGCATCTCTCTGTCAGCCCGGAGGTGGGGGTGGAGTTGTCGTTCTGCTGCAAAAACATCTGGGTCTCGCAACACAGATGGTACATTTGGACCCGGAGGGTCGACTAGTGGTTCTGGACCTTGGCAGTGGTAAAGGCGGAGCGTTTAGGTTGGTAGCCGCCTACGGCCCTTTCGGGTCAATGCGGCCGGACTTCTTCCATCGTCTGGAGACTTTTCTAGGGACGTCCCGCTCCTTGCTATTAGTGGGGGACTGGAATGGTATCCTAGATGCACGCTGGGACTACGTAGGGGCCTGCCCCGATAGAGAGGGGTGTAATAGCCTCAAAGGGTTAATCGGTCGATTTGACCTGGCCGATAGATATCGACTAGATTTTCCGACTGCGCCAACCTGGACTTGGGCAAATCGTAGCGGATCATCTAGGTCGTACCTAGATAGGTTCTTAGTTAGAATTAAGGATAAGGACTTTTTAAGTTGTCCAAAAATGCGCATTGTTGGCTATTCAGACCACAAATTAGTGACCTGCATGGTCAACCTTGACAGAACTCATAGACAGGGCCCCGGTTACTGGAAGCTCAACTTGTCCTTGCCGGCAAGTAGAGCCTACAGGAATCGGATTAGTACGTTAGTTAAGGAACGGTTGACTGGAGCGATCGTCAACAGCAGGTGGTGGGTATCTCTAAAGAGAGAGATTAGAGTAGTCTCGATAGAATTTAGTAAGGTTCTAGCTGCGGATAGGAATAGGAAGGAAAGGGAGCTAATAGATAGAGTAGAAGAGGCAATTAGAAGCGGCGACGTGGCCAGAGTGCTAGCGTCGAGAACGGCTTTGAGCCAGTTTTTCGACGCGAAGCACGAAGGCTGCGTTGTCCGAAGTAAAATACGTGCTCTAGGGAACGAGGGGACCAAAGCTGTTAGCTGGGCCCGCGTGACAGAGGCCAACAGTGGAACTAAATCCACCATCCGGTCTTTGCGAGACCTGGATGGACGGGCGATTCTTGAGCCTAAGCAGATGTGTGAGGCCTTTCAAAGGCACTTTGCCCGACTGTTCGGGAGGGGCGGGGAGCCGGTTAAGAACGTGGACTTCGGTCCATACCTCGACGGCCTGCCGCGCCTCTCGGACAGGGAGGCGAAGTCCTGCGAGGAGCCGATTTCGGCCGCTGAGATAGAGGACGTGCTGAGCCAATGCGGCAAACGCAAATCCCCGGGTCTCGATGGTCTTCCTTACGAATTATATCTAGCTATGCCGGACTTGTTCCCCGATCTCCTCGAGGCGGTCTACTGCAACTGGCAACAGAACGGGAGAATTCCCTGTACTGTGACCAAGGGCGTAGTCACGCTAGTGAGGAAGGACGAGAACAAGGGGGACGAAATAAGTAACTTCAGGCCCATAACACTGCTAAATACAGAGTTACAGATTTTGGCCAAGGTGCTAGCAAAGAGGTTGGCGCTTGTCGTGGGCAACCTGGTGGGAGATGCGCAGACATGCGCTATCCCGTCCAGGTCCATCCATGACAACCTCCACCTCATGCGATACATCATAGAGAGGGTTGGGAACGAACCCGGCTTTGGTGGGGCTCTGATCAACTTGGATCAATCTAAGGCGTTCGATAGGGTCGACCATGGTTACCTGGATGCGGTGCTAGCGGCGGCAGGCTTCGGACCCGTTTTCAGGGGCTGGATCACTGCTATGCACAGCAGCCGCATCTGCTCTAGGGTCAAGGTGAACGGCTACCTCTCGGAGCCGTCCAAAATCGCGCGGTCCATCCGACAAGGGTGCCCTCTCTCCTCCCTTCTGTATGTGTTGACTCTCGAGCCACTACTGCGGAAGTTGGAGTTGTTGCAGGGCATCCCTTTGGAACCGGGATTGCGGAAAGCGGTGTCGGCCTACGCCGATGACGTGACAATAATGGTGTCGACGGCCTCCGAAATCGAGGCGGTCGGCACCTTACTGGAGGAGTACGAAAAGTTCACAGGGGCTAAGCTGAACCGGGACAAGTCGATCGGTTTGCAACTCGGCACGTGGAGGGGCAGACCGATGCCCTCCGATGGCGTCGTCGGACGCTGGACGGAGGGCCCGGTGAAGTTGCTCGGGGTCTGGTTCGGACCGGACCTCCAGGTGGAGAAAAACTGGGCGGAGGTTACGAACAGGGTGTTTGCACTGACCCAGAAGTGGGCCAGTTGCAAACTATCCCTGAAAGGTCGGGCGGAGGTGGCGAACACCTACATAGCGTCCGTCATCTACTACCGCCTGACCGTAGTGCCCTGCCCAAGGGAAACCCTCACCAAGATGGAGCGCGCGCTCTTCCAATTCCTTTGGAAGAGGCGGGCTCCTATGGTGAGGAGATCCATCTGCTGTCAACACCCTTCGAAAGGAGGGCTGGGGATGCCGTGGCTAATGATGCGTAAACACGCATTAAGGCTACGGCACCTCTACGTATTCTTCACCGGACAACCGGTGTGGGCCTCGTTTGTGAGACGAACCTTTCCCAGACTCGTCTCACTCACCGAGCTGCAATCCTGGGTCAAGCAAAGACCGAGAAAACTGGGCGCCTGGCACACTGAGTGTGCCCAGGCGCTCACCGCCCTCTGGCAGGCGGATCCGGTTATCAGTGGAGACTCCACCGCAACATTCTATAGAGGGCTGGTACGCAGCAGGTGCGACGACGCCCTCGGAGAAGCCCTAGACATGGAGGAGGACGAACTGGCCAGCCTGTTCGGTAGGACATTCAGCCCGGGACCTATGGACAACTTCCAGAAGTCCCTGGCCTGGCAGTGCTACCGAGGGGCTTTACCCGTTCGAGAAAGGCTCTACAGACACGGGCGCCCGGGTAGGGACCCCGCCAAAAAGATCTGTCCCAGATGCGTGTGCGACGAGGAAACCGTTGCACACGCATTGGTACACTGCTCGGGCGTAGCCGATCTGTGGGGCTATGTCGAACAACTGCTGTCAAGGGTGGGACCGATCCGGTTGACCACCGAGTCTATTGTAATGATCAAGCCGCCTCCCCCCTTCAAAGATGAAGCAGAGGCGGTGTTTCTGTGCGTAATAGCCATGGCGAAAGAGGTTGTATGGTGGACGCGTCTGAAAGGACTGAGGTCGGGCACCTTTCTCTCTGGCCAACAACTGGTCCGTTTCTTCCGATATCATTTCGGAAGAAGGATCAGGATGGAGAGAGAGGTGCTGCACCCCAGCCGTTTTTATGAAAGATGGGTGAAAGTGGCGAGAATGGCCCGTGTGAATGGGCCTTCACTCTACATCAGACTATAGGTGAGGAAGATGAAAGACCAAGGGAGCACCCCTTCTCTGTGCTCCTGAGGAGTAGGGTTGCACACTTTTTTCGGGGGTGTGTGCGACCCCCCAAGGCGCCTCCTCTCTATTGAGGATTTTGTTAAAAATTTTATTTTTTGTTATATCTTATTTTATTTTTATATTTTGTTATTGCCTCCTCCTTATTGAGGACCCCTTGTTATGTAAACTCCCCCCTTTGTACTTGTCCCACTTTTGATGCCCTAGTGGCAAATAAAAGAAATATATCTATCAGCCTGTCTACCTAACAGCCTGTCTACCTAACAGCCTGTCTACCTATCAGCCTGTCTACCTATCAGCCTGTCTACCTAACAGCCTGTCTACCTATCAGCCTGTCTACCTAACAGCCTGTCTATCTATCAGCCTGTCTATCTATCAGCCTGTCTACCTATCAGCCTGTCTACCTAACAGCCTGTCTACCTAACAGCCTGTCTACCTAACAGCCTGTCTATCTATCCGGTTACTGGAAGCTCAACTTGTCCTTGCCGGCAAGTAGAGCCTACAGGAATCGGATTAGTACGTTAGTTAAGGAACGGTTGACTGGAGCGATCGTCAACAGCAGGTGGTGGGTATCTCTAAAGAGAGAGATTAGAGTAGTCTCGATTGAATTTAGTAAGGTTCTAGCTGCGGATAGGAATAGGAAGGAAAGGGAGCTAATAGATAGAGTAGAAGAGGCAATTAGAAGCGGCGACGTGGCCAGAGTGCTAGCGTCGAGAACGGCTTTGAGCCAGTTTTTCGACGCGAAGCACGAAGGCTGCGTTGTCCGAAGTAAAATACGTGCTCTAGGGAACGAGGGGGCCAAAGCTGTTAGCTGGGCCCGCGTGACAGAGGCCAACAGTGGAACTAAATCCACCATCCGGTCTTTGCGAGACCTGGATGGACGGGCGATTCTTGAGCCTAAGCAGATGTGTGAGGCCTTTCAAAGGCACTTTGCCCGACTGTTCGGGAGGGGCGGGGAGCCGGTTGGAAACGTGGACTTCGGTCCATACCTCGACGGCCTGCCGCGCCTCTCGGACAGGGAGGCGAAGTCTTGCGAGGAGCCGATTTCGGCCGCTGAGATAGAGGACGTGCTGGGCCAATGCAGCAAACGCAAATCCCCGGGTCTCGATGGTCTTCCTTACGAATTATATCTAGCTATGCCGGACTTGTTCCCCGATCTCCTCGAGGCGGTCTACTGCAACTGGCAACAGAACGGGAGAATTCCCTGTACTGTGACCAAGGGCGTAGTCACGCTAGTGAGGAAGGACGAGAACAAGGGGGACGAAATAAGTAACTTCAGGCCCATAACTCTGCTAAATACAGAGTTACAGATTTTGGCCAAGGTGCTAGCAAAGAGGTTGGCGCTTGTCGTGGGCAACCTGGTGGGAGATGCGCAGACATGCGCTATCCCGTCCAGGTCCATCCATGACAACCTCCACCTCATGCGATACATCATAGAGAGGGTTGGGAACGAACCCGGCTTTGGTGGGGCTCTGATCAACTTGGATCAATCTAAGGCGTTCGATAGGGTCGACCATGGTTACCTGGATGCGGTGCTAGCGGCGGCAGGCTTCGGACCCGTTTTCAGGGGCTGGATCACTGCTATGCACAGCAGCCGCATCTGCTCTAGGGTCAAGGTGAATGGCTACCTCTCGGAGCCGTTCAAAATCGCGCGGTCCATCCGACAAGGGTGCCCTCTCTCCTCCCTTCTGTATGTGTTGACTCTCGAGCCACTACTGCGGAAGTTGGAGTTGTTGCAGGGCATCCCTTTGGAACCGGGATTGCGGAAAACGGTGTCAGCCTACGCCGATGATGTGACAGTAATGGTGTTGACGGCCTCCGAAATCGAGGCGGTCGGCACCTTACTGGAGGAGTACGAAAAGTTCACAGGGGCTAAGCTGAACCGGGACAAGTCGATCGGTTTGCAACTCGGCACGTGGAGGGGCAGACCGATGCCCTCTGATGGCGTCGTCGGACGCTGGACGGAGGGCCCGGTGAAGTTGCTCGGGGTCTGGTTCGGACCGGACCTCCAGGTGGAGAAAAACTGGGCGGAGGTTACGAACAGGGTGTTTGCACTGACCCAGAAGTGGGCCAGTTGCAAACTATCCCTGAAAGGTCGGGCGGAGGTGGCGAACACTTATATAGCGTCCGTCATCTACTACCGCCTGACCGTAGTGCCCTGCCCAAGGGAAACCCTCACCAAGATGGAGCGCACGCTCTTCCAATTCCTTTGGAAGAGGCGGGCTCCTATGGTGAGGAGATCCATCTGCTGTCAACACCCTTCGAAAGGAGGGCTGGGGATGCCGTGGCTAATGATGCGTAAACACGCATTAAGGCTACGGCACCTCTACGTATTCCTCACCGGACAACCGGTGTGGGCCTCGTTTGTGAGACGAACCTTTCCCAGACTCATCTCACTCACCGAGCTGCAATCCTGGGTCAAGCAAAGACCGAGAAAACTGGGCGCCTGGCACACTGAGTGTGCCCAGGCGCTCACCGCCCTCTGGCAGGCGGATCCGGTTATCAGTGGAGACTCCACCGCAACATTCTATAGAGGGCTGGTACGCAGCAGGTGCGACGACGCCCTCGGAGAAGCCCTAGACATGGAGGAGGACGAACTGGCCAGCCTGTTCGGTAGGACATTCAGCCCGGGACCTATGGACAACTTCCAGAAGTCCCTGGCCTGGCAGTGCTACCGAGGGGCTTTACCCGTTCGAGAAAGGCTCTACAGACACGGGCGCCCGGGTAGGGACCCCGCCAAAAAGATCTGTCCCAGATGCGTGTGCGACGAGGAAACCGTTGCACACGCATTGGTACACTGCTCGGGCGTAGCCGATCTGTGGGGCTATGTCGAACAACTGCTGTCAAGGGTGGGACCGATCCGGTTGACCACCGAGTCTATTGTAATGATCAAGCCGCCTCCCCCCTTCAAAGATGAAGCAGAGGCGGTGTTTCTGTGCGTAATAGCCATGGCGAAAGAGGTTGTATGGTGGACGCGTCTGAAAGGACTGAGGTCAGGCACCTTTCTCTCTGGCCAACAACTGGTCCGTTTCTTCCGATATCATTTCGGAAGAAGGATCAGGATGGAGAGAGAGGTGCTGCACCCCAGTCGTTTTTATGAAAGATGGGTGAAAGTGGCGAGAATGGCCCGTGTGAATGGGCCTTCTCTTTACATAAGCCTGTAGGTGGAAAAGAGGAAGGAACGAGGGAGCACCCCTTCTCTGTGCTCCTGAGGAAAAGGGTTGCACACTTTTTTTCGGGGGTGTGTGCGACCCCCCAAGGCGCCTCCTCTCTATTGAGGATTTTGTTAAAAATTTTATATTTTGTTATATCTTATTTTATTTTTATATTTTGTTATTGCCTCCTCCTTATTGAGGACGCCTTTTTGTGTAAACTCCCCCCTTTGTACTTGTCCCACTTTTGATGCCCTAGTGGCAAATAAAAGAAACTTATCTATCAGCCTGTCTACCTAACAGCCTGTCTATCTATCAGCCTGTCTACCTAACAGCCTGTCTACCTAACAGCCTGTCTACCTATCAGCCTGTCTACCTAACAGCCTGTCTATCTATCAGCCTGTCTACCTAACAGCCTGTCTACCTAACAGCCTGTTTACCTATCAGCCTGTCTACCTAACAGCCTGTCTACCTAACAGCCTGTCTATCTATCAGCCTGTCTACCTATCAGCCTGTCTATCTATCAGCCTGTCTACCTAACAGCCTGTCTACCTAACAGCCTGTCTACCTAACAGCCTGTCTACCTAACAGCCTGTCTACCTAACAGCCTGTCTACCTAACAGCCTGTCTACCTAACAGCCTGTCTATCTAACAGCCTGTCTACCTAACAGCCTGTCTACCTAACAGCCTGTCTACCTAACAGCCTGTCTACCTAACAGCCTGTCTACCTAACAGCCTGTCTACCTAACAGCCTGTCTATCTAACAGCCTGTCTACCTATCAGCCTGTCTACCTAACAGCCTGTCTACCTAACAGCCTGTCTACCTAACAGCCTGTCTACCTAACAGCCTGTCTACCTAACAGCCTGTCTACCTAACAGCCTGTCTACCTAACAGCCTGTCTATCTATCAGCCTGTCTACCTAACAGCCTGTCTATCTATCAGCCTGTCTACCTAACAGCCTGTCGCGTATGGGACAAATACAGTTGACTGCCGAGTCCATAGTAAGGATCAAACCGCCAGACTCTTTCAAAAACGAAAGAGAGGCGGTTTTCCTCTGTACGGTGGCTATGGTGAAAGAAGTTATATGGTGGACGAGGTTGAGAGGACTGAGGACAGATGCCTTTCTCTCCGGACAACAATTGATTCCCTTCTTTAAGTATCACTTTAGAAGGAGAATCAGGGTGGAGAGAGAGGCACTGCACCCCAGTAAATTTACTGAAAGGTGGGTGAATGAAGCGAAAATGGCCCGAGTGATTGGGCCTTCTCTGTTTATAAGCCTGTAGGTTGAGGAAGAGAGCAAAAGGAAGAAAGGAGCACTTGCACAACACGCTCCTGGAGTTGAGGGTTGTTCTATCGACGGGGTATTAAACAACCCATTTGTGGCGCCTCCCCCCTATTGGGGATTTCGATTGTTGAAATTGTTTGTTTTTATATTTTTTACATGACTGTATGTAAAATCCCCGGCATGTCTTTGTATTGTCCCCTTTCTTGTTGCGCCCTTGTGGCTAATAAAGAAATCTATCTATCAGCCTGTCTATCTATCAGGCTGTCTATCTATCAGCCTGTCTACCTAACAACCTGTCTACCTAACAGCCTGTCTACCTAACAGCCTGTCTACCTAACAGCCTGTCTACCTAACAGCCTGTCTACCTAACAACCTGTCTACCTAACAGCCTGTCTATCTATCAGCCTGTCTACCTAACAGCCTGTCTACCTAACAGCCTGTCTACCTATCAGCCTGTCTACCTAACAACCTGTCTACCTAACAGCCTGTCTATCTATCAGCCTGTCTACCTAACAACCTGTCTACCTAACAGCCTGTCTATCTATCAGCCTGTCTACCTAACAGCCTGTCTACCTATCAGCCTGTCTACCTAACAGCCTGTCTACCTATCAGCCTGTCTACCTAACAGCCTGTCTACCTAACAGCCTGTCTACCTAACAGCCTGTCTACCTATCAACCTGTCTACCTATCAGCCTGTCTACCTATCAACCTGTCTACCTATCAGCCTGTCTACCTAACAGCCTGTCTACCTAACAGCCTGTCTACCTAACAGCCTGTCTACCTATCAACCTGTCTACCTATCAGCCTGTCTACCTATCAGCCTGTCTACCTATCAGCCTGTCAACCTAACAGCCTGTCTACCTAACAGCCTGTCTACCTATCAGCCTGTCTACCTATCAGCCTGTCTACCTAACAGCCTGTCTACCTATCAACCTGTCTACCTATCAGCCTGTCTACCTAACAGCCTGTCTACCTATCAACCTGTCTACCTATCAGCCTGTCTACCTAACAGCCTGTCTATCTATCAGCCTGTCTACCTAACAGCCTGTCTACCTATCAGCCTGTCTACCTAACAGCCTGTCTATCTATCAGCCTGTCTACCTAACAGCCTGTCTACCTAACAGCCTGTCTATCTATCAGCCTGTCTACCTAACAGCCTGTCTATCTATCAGCCTGTCTATCTAACAGCCTGTCTACCTAACAGCCTGTCTATCTATCAGCCTGTCTACCTAACAGCCTGTCTATCTATCAGCCTGTCTACCTAACAGCCTGTCTACCTATCAGCCTGTCTATCTATCAGCCTGTCTATCTAACAGCCTGTCTATCTAACAGCCTGTCTACCTATCAGCCTGTCTACCTAACAGCCTGTCTACTTATCAGCCTGTCTACCTAACAGCCTGTCTATCTATCAGCCTGTCTACCTATCAGCCTGTCTACCTATCAACCTGTCCATCTATCTAACTGACAGTCTGTCTCTCATCCTATGTATCAAATAGTTTGTGTATTTTCAAATGAATCATATTTTATATCATATTTGTCCAGAGTTATATTACGCTGCCCCTATGTTGGTAAAAAGTTCATCAGCAGATGTCAATATTTACAAATGATTGGAAGAGCTGGTAGAGCTGGTATTGATGTCTCAGGAGAAAGTATTCTGATTGTCGCACCAAAGGACAAAGAAAAGGTGTTCTGGTATTCTTTTATATTTTTACTGGTTTCAGGTATCAGATGGCAGCCATACTGGGGCACTGCCTAGAAAGGGGGATTTATTTGATTATATCAAAACACAGTACTTTTTCGAGTTTGGTACTTATTTTATCAAACTGCTAAGTTAGAGGATAAACAAAGACATAGACATACACACACATGCATGCACACACACATACACACATTTATGAGGTCTGTTGTAAAAGCATTCTGCCTTAGGCTGGGGAAAAACCAATTATATATTTGTTGGGTTAATTTCTAATCCTCTTCAAAGTAGACACCTTCTTCCTCCACACACTTAGCCCAGCGATCCTTCCACTGTTTGAATCATCTCCTGGAATGTTTCTTCTGAAATGGCTCTCAGCTTAGCTATCACAGTCCACATAATGTCCTCTAGGCTCTCACAGTGAGAAACATTCAATGGCATCTTCATTTTTAGGAATAATCAGAAGTCAGAAGAAACCATGCTTGGTGTGTAGAGAGCCTTGCAGATTAACAAAATGCCAAGAAACCTTGGATCAGCTGTGACAAATGAGCTGGGATGTTGTTATTATGCAACTGCCAATTTTGCAAGGCCTATAGCTCCAGCCTTTTGTGCTGAACATCACAAAAATGTTGGAGGATTTTCTAATAATATTCCTTTGTAATTATTTATCCTTCTTGTGCATATTCATGATGTACAACACCTCAGTAGTTAAGTAAAACAATCAGCAGCATCTTGACTTTTGTCTACACCTGACATGCTTTTTGGGGGCCTTGGTAACATTAGATGCCTCCACTGTGAGGATTTAGCTTTGGTTTCTGGGTCATCATATCCATACAACCACATTTCATCTCCACGCAAGTATTCATGTTGGTAGAATCTCGCAGGTTCTGCACAACCATAAGATAAAGTTGTTGTTCCTGAGAAAATTGCTTGGGCACAAATCTCACTGCCCTTCTGCAAATGCCCAAATCTTCCTTTAAAATTACATGTGCAGAATTTTTTATGATCTCAAACTTGTTCCCTATTTCTTGTACCATAAAATGACAATCCTCCATTATCAAAGTCTGCACTTTATCAATAACTAGCAGTGGTACCCGGCGTTGCACGGGATAAGGTATTTTGGAACGCAGGCTGCCAACAGACCTAATCGTGGAAAAACTGCATGCCTGGACAGTATGTAAAGAAAATAAACCGAATACTCTGATGGCTGGATATCTTTAAGATTTTCCTCGATGAAGCAGGAAAAATGTAGGTTTTCACCTAATGTGGGCCCTAGGGGATCAAGAAAATGAATTTTTTTTATGTGCATAATATGCCTTGAAATTTCGGGAAAATCAGCTAGACGTAACGCCTCAAAAAAGCCCTAAAGGGATCAAAAAGTTGAAACATGAGTAATACACATGTAAAGTTTGAAAAAAATCGGTTGGGTATTTCTCGAGTTTTAGGGATTGAAACTCACAGACACACACACACACAGACATCCTCAGTTTTATATATATATAGATGAGACTTCTAATAATACAATATATTCCAAGGGAAATAACTCTGAATGCGATTTAGACGTAACGCCTTAAAAAAGCCCTAAAAAGCTGAATGAATGAAGTTTTTCACCTAATGCGGGATCTAGGCCATAAAAAAGTTGGATTTTCTTTGCTCAAGGAAATCGGTCAGACGTAACGCCTAAAAAAAGCCCTAAAAGGCTGAAAAAACGCAGTTTTTCACCTAAGGGGATCAAATTTTTTTATGTGCATAACACTCCCTGAAACATAAGTAATACAAATGTAAAGTTTGAAAAAAATCGGTTGGGTACTTCTCGAGTTTTAGGGATTCAAACTCACAGACACACACACAGACAGACATCCTCAGTTTTATATATATAGACTAGCAGAAAACCACCCGGGGGGGCGGTTTTCTGCTAGTCTATATATCTAAAACAGAGAATGTCTGTCTGTCTGTCAGCTCACTAAAACTTGAGAACCATCCAACCGATTGTTTTCAAACTTTAGACATGTAATACTTATGGTCCTGTGAGTGTTTTGAGCAAAAGTTATTTCAAATTTTCAATGCCCTAGGGACCGCATTAGGCGATTTAGCGTTCTCTCTATATAATTCTTAGTCTTTAATACCTTATAATATCTGTCTGTATGTCTGCTGTCTGCATTACGTCATTATGACGCGCTCAGCGCGATTCCCTCGGCCTCAGTGACCAAAGTTAGTGGAGAGGGGAAGGTAATGTTTCTGTAGCACGTGTTTTAGCGTCTATTCACTCTCTCTCTCTCCCTCCCGCTATCCCCCTCTCGTAGTCTGTCTCTTTCTTTCACTCTCACTCTCTCTCTACGCACGTGTTTCCACTGTCGGACAGACAGACAGAGAAATTGCTGGTTATATATATAAGTAGATAACTGCATTGTGGCTTGTTGACTGCCTCCCAGAGCACTGGTCACTCTCCATCAATATGTGGTCATCTTTGAACCTGTTTTATCAGTCATTTATTTAGGTAATACCCGTGATATTGTCAACAATGACCTGTTGAATTTTGCAAATTGTTTTCACTTGGTTATCTCTATGCTTTTGGCAAAATTTGATGCAAGATCTTTGCGCCACACATTGTCATCAAAGGCGAAAATGTGACAAGTAATACAGTAATTCACATGCTGGCTACTTGGCAGTGACAGACACACCCAGCAAGCTCACCAAAAACAACATATGTACATGAATATATGCAGCTCTACTCTTCACTCTTTTGTCTCACTAACATCATTACTTCCCATGGGAAAAAAATCAAGTCAGACACTTTTATGACAGACCTTGTATATCATCATCATCATCATTCATTGTCCATTTTCCCTGCTGACTTTAAATGAAGATGGTGTATGTATATATATATATATATGTGTGTGAGTGTATATATATATATATAATTATGTTTATTCCAGGGTCTTTGTTGCTGTCTTTCGGATGAGGTTCACATGTCTTTGCCCTCTATTCACAGCCCCTTTAAAATCAAATAATTAATTAATTGTCATTCTGAGACAATTAATTCATTTCATCATCATCATCGTTTAACGTCCATCTTCCATGCTAGTATGTGTCTCAACGGGAATTGTCCCACTTGAGGCAAGATTGGTTGTCTTGCTCGTATAGGACTGTCTGGCGGGTTTTCTACGGCTGGATGCCCTTCCTAACACCAACCAGGTTTACAGTGTGGACTGGGAGGGTTTTACCGTGTTACCTACACGGCCACATTACAGCGTGGACTGTGTTTTTTTGTGGTGACACCTACACAACCTCATTTATTTAGGACTGGATGTTGTGGTACCAACATGGCTTTACATCGAAAGGGGGGGGGGGTAGTGGAACGGGGGTGTATTTTGGTTAAGAGGTGCCTACTGACTGTAGGTTTCGCTTTGTACTTAGGCAAGGCGGGTCTTCTGTATTACTACGTAGTGCCAAAGATCTCGGTCCAGTGACATTGTCTTGAAGAGGTGTGAGGTCGGAATTTATCAAGTCGTCCCAGGTTTTTCTGGGTCTGCCTACTCCATAGCTACCATCTATTTTGATCGCCCTGCACTCTTTTATACAACTGTCGTCTTTCATGCGCATCACGTGACCATACCAATGTAGTCTTCTCTCAAGTAAACAGCATCTGATCCCTCTTATTCCTAATTTCTCACTTAGTTCATTTATACTTTGCCGTTTGTGTATATTACTATTACACATCCAACGGAGCATGCAAGCTTCGTTCCTCTCCAGTCTGCGTAGATCCTCTGCACACAAGGCCCAGGTCTCACTGCCATGTAACATTGTTGTTCGTATGCAGGCATCATACAGCCTGCCTTTCATTTTTAGAGAGAAACCCTTAGCGGCCAATAGTGGTATAAGCTCTCTGAACTTTTTCCATCCTGTTCTGAGTCTAGCTACTGTACTTTCAGAGCACCCTCCACCACTGCTGATCTTGTCACCCAAGTAACGGAAGGTGTCCACTATTTCTATAGAACCATCTGTGCAATGGAATGAGCTAGTATTCTGTGGGCATTTGCTGCTACTTATTGCACCAGAGCACCGGCCACATATAAAATCTATATTCTTAGTTAGCTTACCTGTGATCCCACTACATCTTTTATGCACCTATAGTTTGCATTTGAGACATAAAATGGAGTTTCTGCCTACTCCTTTCTTACACACTGAGTATGGCCATTTCCCAGATGGGACCAGTGCCCTATTCTCCTTCCTACATATTAGGACTTTAGTCTTAGACAAGTTAACTTTAAGGCCTTTTGATTCTAGGCCATGCTTCCATGTTTGGAATTTCTTCTCTAGTTTAGCCATTGATTCGGCTATGAGCGTTAGATCATCTGCGTATAGAAGTTCCCATGGGCAGCCAGTCTTGAACTCCTCCGTTGTAGCTTGGAGGGCGATAATAAATAGGAGGGGGCTAAGGACGGAGCCCTGATGAACACCAACTTTTACGCTAAACTCTTCACTATCTATCATGAAATATAATCAAGCTATTCCCAACTCGTGTTGCTTTCATTTCTACTCTTTGTTTTAAATTCTTTTTATTTTGTGTATTTGTTTCAGGTTAAAGAACTGCTCAGTAAACCGATAGAAAGTTGCCACAGCAGTCTGATGTATAATGAGGGAAAAGGGATTAGCTTGCTAATCCTCTCTCTTGTTGGTCTCCAGGTAATCAGACCCCTTTCATGTCTCATCAACTTTCAACTAATGACTTTCAACTAATGACTTACAACTAATGACTACATCAACTAGGTAAACATTAAATTGGCATTTTCGTATGTATATGTATGAGGTCCGAACAAGAATCCTCCACCTCCAAGGATCTTACCCTCCACCTCATGGTCCCAGCTGACAGGATGGAGAATACATAACTCCGAAGAACAATGACGGTATGTGCTGGAACAGCCACTCCACCTCCCAGGGCTCACACCTGCAGGCAGCCAACTCTGCTCTGATAGCTGTAAGCAGGGATGTGATCCTAGGGCTAAGGATCCTTGAAGTCTCCACTGCTACAGGCTCTTCCACAAACCTATCTGAGAGTGGCCAATATTTAGACAGTTTGCCCTCTTCGTCCTGGAGGTCTGCGAAGCCTGGGATGGCAGCCGAACACACCAGGTTGGCACTAAAGAAGGTGTCACAGCATGTAGCATCCCACATGAGGGACCTACCCCTGCAGAACAGGAAGATTGTCATGTCGTCTGGCCTTTTGCCGTCCCCTCATTCCACCTCTCGCTCTGCCAATAATGACTTACTATTAAGTCTCACTTGCTTTTGTTTATGTTTAGTGCTCATATTTATCTAAAAACCTTCCATCATAATTTTATCTAAGAACCTTTGTTATGTTCCAAATACTAACTTAATAACAAGATAGTTATTAATATTACTAAAAAGGAAAGGTACTGATCATCATGTCAGACCAAGGAAACTGTTTCTATTACCATTGCAATCTGCCAGTTGCAACTCTTAACAAAAAGAGCAACATGAAATAAAGTATTTTGCTCAAAAACACAGCATGCTGCTCACTCCAGAAATCAAACCCATATCCTTATGATTATAAATCCAACACTTTAACCACTAGGCCACTTACATTCTCTAAGGCTTGATCATCAGATTAGACCAAAGAAACAATGTTTTCATTGTGCATTACTATCTGCTGGTTGCTAGTCCAGACAGATAGAGCAATGTAAAATAAAATATAGTTTGTTCAAGAATGCAATGTGCAAGGAATTGAGTCCACAACATTGTGGTCACGAATCCAACATCCTCACCTCTATATTACTAAATCTTTCTAAATTCTTGATTATTTTTAAAATCATTTGAAAATCATAGTCAGTATCTTTCATTAGAGATATTGTAATGAAAGAGTTAAAATGTTTATCATCATCACCACCATCACAGTTTACCATCTACAGTGTGAATATGTTATTGTTCTGCTATGGTAGTAACCCCTTCTCTCTCTCTCTCTCTCTCTCTCTCCTATATATATTCCTCCAGCCACCACCAGTTGTATATGTATGTATGTATGTATATATATATATATATCATCATCGTTTAACGTCCATCTTCCACGCTTGCATGGGTTTGGACGGGAGTTTTCCCACTTGAGGCAAGATTGGTTGTCCTGCTCGTATAGGACTGTCTGGCGGGTTTTCTACGGCTGGATGCCCTTCCCAACACCAACCACGTTTACAGTGTGTACTGGGAGGTTTTTACCGTTTTACCTACACGGCCACATTACAGCGTGGACTGTTGTCTATTTGCTCTTCATACTTATAATTGTTACATATATATATATGTGTGTGTGTGTGTGTATATATATATATATATATATATATATATTTTGTACCCTTATCATTAGGACTGACAGACATTAAATGTTGATAGTGATAATGTATGCATGAATAATCTGTTCACAACAGTCCACCTTTGCATCCAGCTACTGATCTTTCATATCGGTTCACAACAATGTATCTTTACAGATTACTACAGATGTTTCCAGTCTGTTTACAACAATATCTCACAGTCTACTGAGTGTCCAGGATAAAGTGTTGATGTGTGATGTTACTGATCAAACAAGAACCAGCCTTCAGTCATTGCTGGACTTAGGTCTTCTTGCACAGAAACGAAAGATTGTTTCTCCTGCAGAAAACACAGAAGAGAAAGCAGCTGGAACCGATGACATTGGTATTAATTATACTTTGGATATCACTGATTTGGGAAGAGCTACATATAAAGGTTAGGACTCAATTCATTTTAGAAAATTGTTGCAAAAGGCAATGTTGATTTTGGTAGAATTTGAACTTAAAACACAGTGTGTTAAAACCAACTGCTGTGTCACATTTATTTCAACACTTTTCTATTTCTTAAACCACCCACCTCCAAAAAAATTGTAGTCTGAGGAAGCAGAGTGTTCACTTAACTTGCAACTTATGAGTTATGGAAAAAGTTTAACATTTTCGTAACCAAAATTCTAATGAAATACACTGTATTTTGTATTTGCCTTAACTTTTAACATTCTGTACTGCATGAAAACAAAATAGCCAAATACTCATGAAAAGTACAGAACAGTACTGTAACTGCATCACATTGAAAATTTCACTACAATCTATCCACTAGTAAAGATACTATAAACATTTGAATTAACAACCCACATGAAACCATATTACCAAGACACAAAACAGCAGAACCACATTGAAAATTAAAGCCTTTATACTAATACTGCAAATTTCACAACTTGTTTACTATTAAATATAATATAAACATTTGAATCAACACACTCTGTTTAGATATTTTCTGCTAAATCAGTACACAGTATTAAGACTTAATTAGTTAAGAATGTAGAGGGATTTACTAAAATTATTAATTATTTCATTATTAAGATGGTATGTGTAACATAACTTAGCAAATTCATTTGTGAAATTTTTAATTGAAATAGGGACCCTTTAAAATGTGTGGAGTTTGTTTTCTTAAGACCAGGGATAGTTTTTGCTGTGCTGTATCAAAAGGGTTAATAAAGATTTGAAACTGGGTTCTTGATTTTAATCTTCAACATGCTGTCGACGACACAGAGTGTCATAAGAGTAATCTCCCCTTAATAGATAATTGTTTCTACTTTTGGCACAAGGCCAGCAATACCATCAGTGTATTACTGGTACTTTATTTTATCGACCTCGTAAGAGTGAAAGGAAAAGTTAACCTCGGCGAGATTTGAACTCAGACCATAAAGGACCGTAACTCTTTGCTGCAAAGCATGGCGTCAGACACTCTACCGATACTGCCAATCTCCTTAATAGATAATGCAGTGTCAAGGGAAATAACTCGTTAAAAATACTAGCCAATGAAATACCAAACATTTAGTTTAATCTACTTTTCTCACTACAATATGACCAGTAGTAATTGTAATAGTAGCAGCAGCTGTAATAGTAGTAGCAACAGCTGCAGTAGTAGTAGTAGTAGAAGCAGTATTTCTACCTCATGCTGCCTTCTTCATACACATGCATACTGTTTAGTATTTCTACGCTATGCTGCCCTCATGCACCTATATTGTATATGACACTAGTAGCAGTAGTAGTGTATCTATCTAGTGCTGCCCTCCTCGAACGCATGTACATTGTATAACCCTGATATCTATTTCAGGCTCTATTGACATTGATATCTGCAACAGATTGTACAAAGACTTAAAAAAAGCCACTGAGACGTTGGTTGTATCTAATTATCTACACCTGCTTGCCCTCACCACACCATATGACATTGTCTCTAACATCACACCTTCCTGGATGACATATTTCAAACAGGTATGACCTCTTAGTTGTTGCTAATTACTTTACCATCACACATTTCATCATCATCTATATATAAATTTCAGTGACTTCCATCTGTCACACAATGTATGTGTGTTTGTGTGAATGTATGTGCGTGTAAAAGGAAAAAAAGAGGACGGTGAAAAAACTATAGCAAAACTAGCTGGTGTTCCATTTTCTACGATGTGTGTATGTGTGTGTTTGTGTAAATGTATGAGTGTGTGTGTTTGTGTGAATGTATGTCTGAGTGTATTTTTGTAAGTGCGCCTGTGTTTGCACATTTATATTTATATACTCATACATTTAAATGTATGCATGTGCACATGTACACATGTACACACATATACACATACACGTCAGCATGTTGAAAAAATCTAGTCATAATTTCTGATATGGACATGTGATGTGTCTAAAGTCTGTCTCAAGCCCCGAGGCTCATCAGGCTGGTGCTTATCCTGGTTTTTCTGGCATTAAACGACCGAGAGTATATGACTCCCCACTGGACAGGACGCCATTGCAGGGTTAAACTTCAAGCTATTGCTGATACTCATTTTCAGCTGAGTATACTGGAGCAACGTGAAATGAAGTGTTTTTTTCAAGAACACAACACACAACCTAGTCCAGGAATTGAACCTATAACATTATAATCATAAGTCCAACACCCTTACCACCAGGCCGTGTGCCGCCACATGTGATATGTATAGATGATGAATTGTTGGATGAAGAAATGTGGAGGGAGCTTGTGCTGATTAAGACCTACCCAACCTATGAAAGCATGGAAAAACGAATGTAAATAGATGAGAATAAAGATTTTCCATACTAGCATGGGTTGGACAGGTCATTACAGACTGCATCAGTACTTAATTGGAACTACTGTCCTCCAAGATTGGTTGGGGGACCATGTCTCACATATGTTTCGGTTTTGGCATGGTCTCTAATGATTGGTACTCTTTGTATCACCAGCCACATTACAGAGTGTATTTTATCATGGCACCAGCATTGGAGAGGTTGCCATGCCCTTGACATGACTAAAGAGTCCTCCCAACCCTATTTTTGGCATAGTTTCTTCAGTTGGATCCCCTTCCTAACACAATCTACATTACAAGGTGTATTGGTTACATAACAATCTCACTAGTGCTAATGCCACAATATCATATGATCACTACACTGTGTTGATGTGATTAAAAGCACCTGATACACTCTGCAACGTGATAGTGCTGTCTCCATGATAAAATACACCCGGTATACTCTGTAGAGTTGTAATACTGATGCCATAATAAAACATACCAATCCATGCTAGCATGGAAGATAGACGTTAAAAGATGATGATGATGATGAGTACAACCTGCAAAGTAATTGGGGTTAGGAAAGGCATCATGCCATAGAAACCATCTCAAAATATGGAATATGATGTTGATGATATTGTATGTATATTTTCAGCTGAATACTTTAAAGCCAGATGAGCTTTATGTTGCCAATGTTATGGGGGTCACTGAAAACTATGTGGCTCGGAAAGCTTCAGGTCAAGTGGTTAAACAGGTAAGAACTGTTGATGTCATGTTTTGATATCATAGTTACACATATATATTTCATAAAATGTATATAAACACTTTTAATATTATAGTTTATATAGTATATACTTCGTGAAACAT
Organism: Eledone cirrhosa; assembly: GCA_964016885.1. NCBI lineage: Eukaryota > Metazoa > Mollusca > Cephalopoda > Octopoda > Eledonidae > Eledone > Eledone cirrhosa. The sequence continues at coordinate 1,732 of CAXHJY010000335.1, read as the reverse complement.
TATATTAGGTTGACATAGTCTTCAACATGCTGGATTTTTTTATGAATTGCTTCCCTTGACTCGTCATTATGTATTAAGGTGAGATTACTCTATTGTACTCTATTTGAAGGCACATGGCTTGCAATCGAAAGGTTGTGAGTTCGATTCTCGGACCGGGTGATGTGTTATGTCCTTGAGCAAGACACTTTATTTTACGTTGTTCCAGTTTACTCAGGTGTAGAAATGAGTTGCGATCCTGCCAGATCAATGGGTGGCAGTAGTTCCATCTGCACACATCGAAAGACTGGTGTAGTGGTTCTGAGAACAATGCGGCTTTGCAGTTGATCAATGCAAATTGACAATGGAAAGGCGTTCCCACTCGAGTTAGAAGAGACCTATTGACCTTCAGGAGAAGCAGAAACCTTTGATTGTATTCAGCAACCGAAACAAATATGAAGTACATCAAATCCAATGCTCCTTGGGGCAGCCCTGGTTCTTCTTATTTGCGAGTGTAAACTCGGCCAGATTAAATTATATACTCTATTGTCGCAATTTGTCACCGGCAGCGCATTAAAGATTAAAAAGCATTGGGAAACTTGAAAATATAGTTGCCACAATGCAGATAAGTATAAGTAACAGCTGAATGGATAAATCAGATAACGTACCCCTGAAGGTGTTTCTGTCAGTTTTCCCTTTTTCCACAGGTATTTTATCTGATTTATTCAACTATCATTTATAGTTATGAACTATTATAGCTTTCTGCACTGCAGCAACTATATTTTGAAATAATGTGTTTTATAAAACATATTATATAGCATGTTTTAATATTGTAGTCTGTATATGAAAAACATATTCTTTTACTGGTTTCAGTCATTAAATTGTAGCCAAGAAATACTGTATCTCACTATAGTGCCCCTACAACTCCATCAGGAGTTACGGTATCATACTATACTACTACTGCTTATTTTTTTAAGTCTAGCACTTATTTTATCAATCTCTCTCTCTCTTTTATTTTTCATGTGAGTACTCAATGCTTAAGGAGATGCAGAGTAGGTATAAAGATAGGTAAAATCCCAACTGCGGCCTTGTATGTTCAACAAGCTTTTTCAAGGGTATAGTCTAGACCACAGTCGAGATTTTACCTACCCCCTCTCTCTCTCTCTCTCTCTCTCTCTCTCTCTCTCTCTCTCTCTCTCTATATATATATATATATATATATATATAATATATATATATATATATATATATACACACACACACACACATACCTAACCGTTCTGAGGTCTTGGATGTTTAGCTTCAATTCTCTTATTGGACGATTATAGAGCCACATGACCATTATATATTATATAGCGACCTCTTTTGATATCATGCTACATTAAGGCGGCAAATTAGAATGTTGGATAGAATGCTTTATAGTATTTGTTCTGGCTCTCTGCTCTCTGTGTTCAAATCCCACCGAGGTCTAGTACTGGGGTCGATTCTTCCTCTCTCTGGAAGAAATCTGCTGTACTCAGGCCTGGAGAGGGATGGGCTCCACCAGGCATAAAATGCCCAAGAAACGCCATATGTCAATACAGCACCCCTATGGCTCTATCAGGAGTTACGGGACCATACCATACTTATATATGTACATTGCATCTATTTTTCCTTTCCTCTTTGTCTTTCAGTCTGTTGATGAATTTTCCCTGAAGAGATTCTACCTAACATTGATGTTATTTGAAATTTGGAAACAGAAGACTATTTGGGAAGT
>CAXHJY010000333.1:77500-80069 GCA_964016885.1 Eledone cirrhosa | reverse complement strand
CGAGGGAAAGAGAGTGAGAAGAAAGAGAGCGAGGGAAAGAGAGTGAGAGGAAAGAGAATGAGGGAAAGAGAGCGAGGGAAGGAGAGCGAGGGAAAGAGAGCGAGGGAAAGAAAGCGAGGGAAAGAGAGCGAGGGAAAGAGAGCGAGAGAAAGAGAGTGAGAGGAAAGGGAGCGAGGGAAAGAGAGTGAGTGGAAAGAGAGTGAGTGGAAAGAGAGTGAGTGGAAAGAGAGTGAATGGAAAGGGAGTGAGTGGAAAGAGAGTGAGAGGAAAGAGAGTGAGAGGAAAGAGAGTGAGAGGAAAGAGAGCGAGGGAAAGAGAGCAGGGAAAGAGAGCGAGGGAAAGAGAGCGAGGGAAAGAGAGCGAGGGAAAGAGAGCGAGGGAAAGAGAGCGAGGGAAAGAGAGTGAGGGAAAGAGAGTGATAGGAAAGAGGGGAGAGAAAGAGAGTCAGAGAAAGATAGGTATAAGATATACACCCGTATATCTTATACCTACCTATTATATTTATAGTTTATGTTCTTTACAGATCTGGTGTCTTTTCAATTTCTCAACACTTTTATATTTACGCTGTCGTCATTGTTGTTGTTGTTGCCAGGTCTCTATATTTCTTGATTAATTCTTTCTCTCTTTGCTTCCTTCTCTTTAACCTTCTCTCCTTCCTTCCCTCTTACCATCGCTCCTTCCCTCCTACTTTCCTTCTCTCCTTCCTTCCCTCCGCTCCTTCCTTCCTTCCCTTTCACCTTCTCTCCTTTAACTTCACACCTTTTTCTTTGAAACTAATTTTTTTTTGGTTCTCTTCCCATCATTCTTCAATTTTCTTTTTTTCTTTCTAGTTTGTTTTTCATTCCTCCTCTCCACTCTATCAATCTATCTCCCCCTATCTCTCTATCATCTATCGATCCCCCTTCCTCCCATCTTTAAATTAATTTTCTTTCTTTTCAAATCCTCCTTCAAAGTTTTTATCTTTAATTTTACTTATCTTGTTTACCCTCCCTTCTTTCTTTCTTTCCTACCTCACCCCACTCTTTCGTTCTTTCTCTATCTACCTTCCCCCTTCCACTCTTATCTTTCATCAATTTTTCTTTTTTCTTTCTATCTATATTTTCATTCTACTTTTTATTCATTTTTACTTATCATGCCCCCCCCCCCTCACTCACTTTCTCTAACTCCCTTTCCAGGCCCCCTCTCTCTTTCTCTAACTCCCTTTCCTCCCCTTCTCTCTATCTCCATTTCCCCCACCACTATCTTTCTCCCCCCCCATTCTCTCACTTTATGTTCCTTTCTTCTCCCTCACTTTCTCTACCTTCCTTTCCCCTTCTCTCTCTATCTTCCTTTTCTCCCTCTCAATCCTCATTTCTTCCACCACCCTATCTTTCTATCTCCCATCTCTCTCTCTCACTACCATCCTTTCTTCCCCCTCTCTATCTTACCTTTTTCCGCCTCTCTCTCATCTTCCGTATTTTTCTTTCTCCCCCTCTCTCTCCCTATCTCTTTCTCTTACACTTTATCTTACTTTCCTCCTCCTCACTTTATCTTCGCCCCCCCCCCCATTATCTTCCCTTTCCCTCCTCTCTCTCTCACGCACTTTCTCTTTCTTTCTTTCCTCCACCCTTCCATTCTCCTCTTATTTATTCTTTCTTTCCTACCTATGTATTTCTATTATCATTTCAAAATCTTCCTTCAATTATATTTATTTTATTTTTGCTTATCTTATCTCGTCTTCCACACTTTCTTTCATTTATTTAGTTATTTTTATTATTACTATTACTATTATTATTATCATCATCATCTTCATAGTCTTCATCACTTGCGTATAATGGAATTCTCTCAGTTGTTTGCGTTCACTTAGTAAATTTCTGGGGATGGAAGCTGGAAAGGTGACAGGATAGCTGGGGTGGTTCGGAATGGAGTCGGGGAGTGACAGACTCGAACCCACCACCCCGATCTCTTGGCGAGCGAAGATCGACAAAGGGGAAAATAAGCAAAAAAGAATGAATAAATAACTAATTTCTTTTTCTCTCTTTTCTCCTCATTACTATTATTATTATTATTAGTAGTAGTAGTAGTAGTAGTAGTAGTAGTAGTAGTAGTAGTAGTAGTAGTAGTAGTAGTAGTAGTAGTAGTCATTTAATTTAAAAAAATCTAAGTCTTTGGGTACAGTCGATTAAATCATACACCACCCACCCGGAAGAGTGAGAGTGTAAAAAAAAAAAATCAACATCTACCCTGATTCGAACTCAAGGTGTATGTAAAGAATATTAATTACTTGGACGACATATTAATCAGGTGCTCAACAGCTTCTGACTAACACGATGCTTGTCATAATACTATTATTAATATTAATGGCTTCTAATTTGGGCATAAGGAAAGACAGCCATTTTGTTGTAGAGCAGAAAGTCCATTAAGTTGACCACACATGTATTCACATTAGACACACACACACACTGATATATATATATATATATATATATATATATATATATATATATATATATATATATATATATATATATTATATATATATATATATATTATATATATATATATATACACACATATATATATATATACA
>CAXHJY010000333.1:62500-65000 GCA_964016885.1 Eledone cirrhosa | reverse complement strand
TCCACATCTAGGGTCCCCGCATTTCGTCACTTGCATTGATTCCATGTTGGTCGTAAATTTTGCCTTGGTAATTAGTTTTTTAAGGTTGGGTGCTTGGCGTCTGCTATAAATTATCTGTGTTTTTTAAGAGTGCATTCATTTTGGTAGATTGCTGTAGAATCGGGAGATACTGCTTAGCAGTTTTCACAATGTTGATGTTCCCTGGGTTGTGAGTGATGACAAAAGAGATAGCAGGGTTTTCTTTTTTATGTTGTGGGTTTGGTTTTCTCAGTGTTGTTATTGGGATGTTCTTAGCCTTGGAGATGGCTGCGTTGATGAGTTTCATCGGGTATTCTTGTTTTTTAAGGAATTTTTTCAGGTCACATAATCTTTTTTCTTGTAGTACGGGGTGTGTTGCTATAGTGCAGATGCGCCTTGCCATGTTGAAGGGAATGTTCCTTTTCGTATGTGAGGGGTGTGCTGACCGGAAAGTTAAGTATTGGTGTGTATCAGTGGGTTTGCAAAATAGGGCTGTTATGATATTTTCCCCTTCTTTAATGATGAGGATATCTAGAAAGGGCAGTTACTTTTCGTTACATTCCATAGTGAATTGTATAGCTTCATGAAGCCTGTTTAGGATCGAATAAAATTTTTGTAGGTCTGTTTGGCTTCTGTTCCAGAAGATGAAGGAGTCATGTAGGTAACGTTTCCAGTTTTTATTAATGTAGAAGGCGAAGTCGTGACTGAATATTATCTGTAGTTGGGAATATAATTTAGCCTCTAAGTGACCCATAACGAGCGTTGCATATGTAGGGGCCACTTTGGTACCCATGGCTGTTCCTTTTATTTGTAGATAAAGTTCGTTGTCAAAGAGGAAGTGGTTGTTTTCCAATACTAATTTAAGTCCTTCCAAGATGAATTCTTTGGGGAATCTTTCTGAAATGTGACTTGAGTGTTTTGTAATCCAGAAGTCCACAGCTTCAATCCCTAGGTCGTGTGTGATGTTAGTGTACAGGCTTATTACATCAAAACTGACTCGGATTGTATCCTGGTGTACTTTTTGGGGGATATAGTTAAGGAATTCCATATCATCTCTGATGTAGCTTGGAACTTTTTTACATAGGGGTTTGAGTATGATGTCTAATAGGTTGCTTAGACGTTGTGTGCTTGAGGCTGGGCCAGCAATAATGGGGTGTAATTTTAAGTCTCTCGGTTTTGGTGCTTCGATGTATGATGTATTTTTCCCTTTTATGTTGTTTTGGATTTCTATGGATTTGTGAATTTTTGGTAATCCATAGAAATTGCTGGTTTTCATTTCGAAGTTGGTTAGGTAATCTACTTCTTTTGGTGTTAGGTTGTTTTGGTACTTTGTTGTTAGTTTGCCTATTTGGTTCCTCGATTTCCTTTCTTCGTTTTTAGTGATTTTCCTGTAGAAGTTTTCGTCATTCAAGTGTGCTAGGACCATATCTTTGTAGTGGTTTGTGTCCATGATGACGATTGCTCCACCTTTGTCCGCTTCTTTTATTATTATTGAGGAATCTCTTTGTAGCTTGTTCAATGCTAGTAGTTGGTCTGTAGGGATGTTGCATTTGTGTTTCGTCTCGGCCGTATTTGTACGTGCTGATCGGCGAAGGCAGGTTATGTATTCCTCCAGGTATTTATCTCTATTTAGCGGGGGTGTGAAGTTCTTTTTGTTTTTCACCAGTGATTCTTCCTCGTATTGTACACCCTGGAAGAATTCTCCTAAGCGTAATTTTCGACAGTATTCTTCTGTGTCGTTTATAACATCGGCTGTGTCTGCTTTCGGAGTGGGAGTGAACTTCAGTCCATTTTCTAACAGTTGTATTTCTGGTTGTGTTAATTTCTTGGCTGATATATTGATTATTTTTGGTTCGATTGGTTCTTTCTCGTCAGGTGCCACTTGAAAGGTGGTGCTTTTTTCTTTTTTTCTTTCATTTGGTGCGAGGCCCCTAGTCCTAAAAAATAGGGGCCATTTGGGATAGGGGTGTTTCTGTTGTGGTGAAACCTTTGGCCCGCCGGAACTTCATGTCGGTAACTGGTTGGGCGATAGACTCTTGCGTGGCCGTTGCTGTATGGGGGTCTGGTTCTTCTGTTGGTTCGTTCAGTATTCATGTGTCTTTGATTTTGTCTCCGGTGATTGTTCTTGGTGTTATGGCAGTGGTTGTATCTGGTTCTGGTGTTGAGTATTGGGTCTGTATGTAGTTGTGTGTTTGGGGTTACCCAATATCTGGTTGTTGTTGGTTTATTGTGTGTGGGTGCTTCATTTCTTGTGTTGTTGTATTTTCCTGAGTTCTGGGGTTTCCTATGGGTTTGTTTTCTGGGTTTTATTTGGTCTTTCTCATAGTTATCTTCATATTCTTGAAGCCATTGAGTTCTTGACTCCAAGATTTTCTTTGATTTTAACTCCTCTCTAGTTGTATCTGTCTGCCATAGGTTAAGGAGTTTTTCACGTACATTGCCGCTGCTTCTTTTATTTATTTCCTCTTGGATGGTGGTGTCG
>CAXHJY010000333.1:52500-57500 GCA_964016885.1 Eledone cirrhosa | reverse complement strand
TTTAATGGTGTATCTTAAAGAAATTGACCAATCAATAGTGTATCTTAAGGAAGTAATTGACCAATCAAATTTGACCTTGATTGTTGTCTACACGACTAACTATCTACTTTGTTCCACCATGACTACCAACTAAATTCATCACTATTTTGCCTATTCTCCTTCTTCGTTTTCGTTCTCATATTTCTTTTTTTCTTTTCACTACTTCTTTTCCCTCTCCTTCCTCTCCATCACCATCATCAACAACACCATCATCATCACCACCATCATCTCCACCATCACCATCTCAATCATCATCTCAATCACCACCATCAACTCCATCATCATCACCATCTCCAAAACCATCACCACCACCATCATCACCATCAAAACCACCACCACCACCACCACCAAGACAACGACCATCACCACCATCACCAGTCTTGAATCTAGCCCTCGCCATTGTAAGATATAGATTTTTTGTCTTTTATAGTCACCCACAACATCCATTGTTTAGTTCTGTTTTGTAAAGGTCAATGAGGTTTTTATATAGCTGATTGTCATCTTCTCTATTATATTTACATAATCAATTTAAACGTCTGTATAGAGTGAGTAAGCCGTGACAGACTAGATGGGTAGCCTGTACCCCCCCCCCCCACCTCATATACACATATATATATATATATATATATATATATATATATATATATATATATATATACACATACACAACAAATAGGGTGTGGACCATAACGCACCAGAGTACTCGATGCTTTGGGTAGTAGAGTGGGTAATATGAAAAGATTCAGGACTACGACGGCTGTCCAAACGGCCGGAACTCAGTTGTCTTTTCATATATATATATATATGTATATATATATATATATATATATATATATATATATATATATATATATATATATATATATATGTATCTATGTATATATATATATATATATATATATATGTATATTGCTAGTAAGCTAAGCTATAAGAGACTAGATGAGGTACCTAGTATCCCTTAGAGTTAAGAAACCAAAACAAGAGAGAGCGAGAGAGAGACGGAAAGCCAATGTTATACAAAAAAGAAAAAAAGAGCAAAAATATTTCTTTTTTAATGCGAAGAACAAGGGAAGCTGTAAAGCAGCTACATGTTTCTGTTGTTGAATCTTTTCCTAGCCTCCATGTACTGAAAGATTTTGTTTAAAGTTGATAGATGTTTGACAATGTATTGTATCTCCTGTCTTGGTGAACTTTTAAAGACCATCTTCAAGATGCCCTCTCTCAGACTGATAAAGTGTCCGTTGTTGAAACTCTTCATAACCACCATATACAGAGAGATCTTGTTTAAAGTTTGTAGACGTTTGACAATATATTGTATCTCCAATCTTGGTAGACTTTTATATTTTATAATTGGGGTCACCAATTATAACAACGTGGGTTTTTAACGTAACAAAGGTTTTATTGATGGAGTGGTGTGTGCATAAGAGTTAAGTCATACCTGGATGTTTAATGTCCCAAAGAATGGACTGAATTGATTAGCACGTGAAGGTTCCATGGTGGGGATCCCATCACGTGGTTAATCGCCAGAGCGATGCTATTGACGTCTAGTTTCTTCGGACGATGCTGTCAGACTTTTATTTGTACCAGCGCTGCTGCTGATGTGACGTCATAACAAGGGAGGCAACTCTTGCTACAAGACCATCTTCAAGATGTCCCCTCTCTCAGACTGGTAATGTTTCTGTTCTTGAATCTTTTCATAACCTCCATGTACTGAAATTTCTTATTTATAGTTGGTAGATATTTGACAATATATTGCATCTCCAATCTTGATAGTTTTTTAATGATCAGCTTCAAGATGTCTTCTCTTTCAGAATGGTAATGTTTAAAGTTGGTATATCTTTGATGATTTATTCTATGTCTAATCTTGGTAGATTTTATTTAAAATAATCATCTTCAAGATGTCCTCTCTTTCAGACTGGTAATGTTTATGTTATTGAATCTTTTTCTAGCCTCCATGTACTGAAAGATATTGTATGTAGTTGGTATTGACGATATATTGTATCTCCTGTCTTGGTAGATTTTTTACGACTAAAAGTTTGAGAGACTGTTCTCTCTCAAACTGGTAAAGTTTCCGTAATCTCCATGTATTGAAATATCTTATTTATAGTTGGTAGATATTTAATAATATATTGCATATCCAATATTGGTAGACTTTTAAAGACTATCTTCAAGATGTGTTATTTCTCTCAGACTGGTAATATTTCTGTTGTTGAATCTCTTCATAAACTCCATGTACAGACAGATCTTGTTTAGAAGATCATCTTCAAAATATTCTCTCTCTCAGACTGGTAATGTCTCTGTTGTGAATCTTTACCTAGCCTCTTTGTACTGACAGATCCTGTTTAAAGTTGGTAGACGTTTGACAATATATTGCATCTCCAATCTTTTCTTTTCAAATACTCAGCTTCATATTGCCGATTATAGTAACAGCTTTGTGGATAAAGTATGGAGCTATTTGTTAAGTGTGGACGGAAATAATTGGTGGGAGGAAATTATTCTGAGGCCAGAGACCTCACATGAATGTGCGCAACCGTTTGGACTCAACTAAAGCCACCCTTTAGGCGCCAGGTGGTTGGTTGGTGTTTAACCCAGTCACAGATTAAGTCTATCACTCACACATTATCTTCTTACACACTACAGTAGTTTTTACACGGTTCATGTGTAACTTTGACATGTTTATTTTTACTTTCCCATAACCTGAACAATCCTTATTGTTCTCTCTTCCCCACCACTACCATGACCGCCACAAACTCATCACCATTGTAGCCGCCGCTGCCACCACCACTTCAATCACCATTATCTCTGCTATCATCACCTCCATTACAACCAACGAAAAAAGTTTAACTTGTTTCTATTCAAACGTACATTTGATATAAAAAAGAATAATGTAAAATAAAACTGAATGGGCGATAGAGTGTAACAGAGCCAGCAGATGGTTAGATTTGAAAGCTAATTTAAAGTGAATGTGTGTAATGGTCCCAAACTATTATTTTCAGATAATTAGTGCTTGTATTATTGTTAAACATTTGATAACAATCTCTGAATTGTTTGGGATAAATTTTGAAATATTTTGAGAAACATTTAATTTAATATTTTCTCAAATATTTAAGATGTTTGAAGAAATTTTAAATGTTTTCTCAAAAATATTCCTGAGTGTTTTTGAAAAACATATCATCAAAACTTTCTTAAACATGTTACAGAACTTCATTTTTAATTTTTCACCAGAATCTTCCCAAACATTTCATCAAAAATACCGCTCGGAATTTAAAATACATCTACCTAAAAATGTGTCTTAATGGTCCAAAACTATTATTTTCAGATAATTAGTGCTTGTATTATTGTTAAACATTTGATAAAAATCTCTGAATTGTTTGGGAAAAGTTTTGAAATATTTTGAGGAACATTTTCTTTAATATTTTCTCAAATCAAAGAAGATGTTTGAAAAAATTTTGAATGTTTTCTAAAAAATATTACTGAATTTTTTTGAAAACAAAATCATCAAAACTTTCTTAAACATGTTACCGAATTCTTTATTTAATTTTTCACCATAATCTTCCCCAACATTTTATCAAAAATATTTCTCGAAATTTAAAATACATCTACCTAAAAGATTTCTCTGACATTTTCCTCAATATTTTCGAAAACATTTCACCAAAAATCTCAAAAATTTTCGGCACATTCTATTCGAAAATTGTTCAAAAAGTTTTCTTCAAAACATTTTAAAAATATTTTTGAAAATCTTTTCTAAAATTTAAACAATTGCTAAGTAAATATTTCTCAATTTTTTTTCAAAAGATGTTCAATATTTTTTTTAAAATTATTCTATAACTTTTCAAAAATCTTTTCAAAAGTTTTATTAAAAATTTCCTAAATTATTTGTCAAAATTCGTTAAATTTTTATTTTTTTTATTTTATCAAAATATTTTCAAAAAGCTTCACGAAAAATCTTTTCAAAAATGTTTCCTAATTTTTTATGTAGAACTTTTGAAAGAGTTTCCTGGATACTTTTTAGGAAACTTTTTAGATATATAAAACAAATTTAACGAGAGTTCACAGAGAAATGTTTGGGAAAACATTTTGATTGAATTTTAGAGAAAATTTCTGGGAAAAACTTTCAGAAAATTTTTGAAAATGTTTAAGGATGGTTTTTGATGAAAATTTAAGGACGTACTTTGATTAAATATTTGAGAATATTTTTAGAATATTTTTGATGAAAAGTTTTTAAAAGTTATGAGAAAATCGTTAAAGAAAATTTTGAAGAATTTTGAAAAATATTTAGAAAAAATTAAAAGAAAATTTTGATGAAGGTTTTTTTACGAAAATGTATACTCGATTCATGGGTGACTTTGACATTTTTTGTATTTATTTTCATATAACCTGAACACTCCTTTTATTCGCTATATCCCTCCCCTTGCCACGACCGCCTCCACTCCATCGCCATTATCCTTAACACCACCACCAAAAACAACATCACATCAATATTATCTCTTCTATCATCATCTCCCTCACGATAAAACATAAAATAGAAGTGATTAAGCGATAGAGTGCAACAAAGCCAGCAGATGGTTAGATGTGAAAGCTAATTTAAAGTGAAGGTGTGTAATGGGCCAAAACTATTTAACAGGTAATTAGTGTTTCTATTATAGTTGAACATTTTACAAAGATCCCTGGAGTGTAGAGAGACAGTAAAGTGAAAGGCTAAATACATTGTTGGCATTTTAGTAAAAGCAGTTTTGACGTTCTGAGTTATAATTTCTATTCGTTTAATTCATGACTTCTGGGATGGGCTCAGCCACGTTCAAAATGGTATTTCACTTAGAAACAATTTGAAGGGAAGGGGTAAATCAATTAAATCGACCCCAGTGTGTTACTGGTACTTTATTTTATCGAGATCTGTAAAGATGAAGGCAAACCTAACCTCAGTGGGATTACCCGAGAAACACCGTATGGCATTGCGGCAC
>CAXHJY010000333.1:20000-45000 GCA_964016885.1 Eledone cirrhosa | reverse complement strand
CTAGCCCTAGCTAGGATCTCCGAGTGTAACTTATATTGGGTGTGGTTATCTTTTAGACTCCAGATATAAGCTGAAAGTGACGTCATATTCCTTCTTAGAGGGTAACGAAAAGAATGGGTATGCATGTAAATACGCTGCTTGAAACTATTGGCGGTTAACCCTATGTAGGCCCTACGGGACGTGGGTGTTACAACCTTACATTTGTAGACAATGTTACTAGAGAGGCATTTCCCGGATAGGGGGCAATCAGCCCGATTTCTACAATTACAGTTAGTACTAACTACAGGGTTGCACGTGTTCCTACGGCTAGGTAGTTTAGCTAAATTTGAAGCTGTGATGTTATGTGCAAGGTTAGGAGTCGTAGAGTAAGAAATTTGAATAGTATTTCTATTAAAAATTTTACTATATTTATGTGTAGGGGGAAAATGCTTCGTAATAAGGGAAAGAAAGATCTTAGCTAATGGTGTGGCCACCTCCATATTATATGGTGGGTTAAACCAACAAATGCGACGGGATCTATTTCTTCTAGGTCTATTTTCGTACTCTGTATATGCTACCTTATCGACAAATCCACTTCGAGCAAGATTTTCATTGTAATAAGTGGAATGGTCATTGAAAATGCGCTCGTTGGTGGAAAGACGGGAAAGCCTCAACGAAACGTTTTTTACCAGGTTCTTGGTTATGCTGGCAGGATGGTTGGAATGCTTACTTATGTAATTAAGTGTATCATTCGGCTTTCTATACGGGGAATACAACCCATTCAATAAATTGAGGGTAACGTCGAGGTAATTAACGACCGAGAGATTGGTCTCCTAGTTAGAATTTTAGTCTACAACTTCTGCTATACCATTTACGTGGTTTTGTCTTTGCGTGCTATTGTTCTCCACGCTCCACATATGACTTATTATCTTCGTTTTTTCGTTCCTTGCCAGAGAACGTCTCTATGCACCACCTAAGAGAACATTAGTCTACGACCTCTTTTATACCATAAACGTGGTTCTGTCTTTGCGCGTAATTGTTTTTCACCGCTCCTATTAATGACGTATTATTCGTTTTTTCCCGTTCTTAGCCAGCGAACGTTTCCACGAACCAAAGTATCGTCTTCCTGTCTTCCTCCGGCTGCAACGTTTTTTGAAATATCCAGTTCTGCGTTTACAGATTGACTTTGTTAGTTTCAGAAGATCCCGTTAAGGGTGAAAGCAGCGATTCTTTGCTTAAACATTAATCTGTTATTTTAATAAATATATATATATATATATATATATATATATACATATCACAGGAATTGTGGTAAGGAACCAGATGGACCATAACGCACCAGAGTACTCAATACTTAGGGTAGTGGAGTGCGAAATAGGAGAAGGTATGACCCCGACGGCAGAGCTCAAGCCGTTAGGAAGGCTATTTCTGGACCAGAAATAGCCGTCGAAATGGCTTGAGCTCTGCCGTCGGGGTCATACCTTCTCCTATATATATATATATATATATATATATATATATATATATATATATATATATATATATATATATATATATATATTTAATAGAGAGAGAGAATGAGAAAATGGGAGAGCGGAGTAGTGGAGCCTCAAACATGGAACACAAAAACAATGAAAAAGTTAATAACAACAACTTGACACCTCACATAGAAATGTCTTCTTTAGCCTTTTCATCCACCCCACACGCCACCCGAACGCCACCCAGCCTTATCTGATCATTTTATTTTCATGGTATGTTAATTCATCGTCTCTAGTGTCACGCATAACCAGTTGACTATGAGAAGTAAAACATAACCGAAACACACGGTTACTAACAGAGCAGGAATCGGGATCGAATCCTATAAGCGATCGAACTACAAATGGTATAGTATGGTATGGTAGGGAACCGTAACTCGTGAGTGGGTCGTAGGAGTGCTGTAGCGGCATATGGCGTTTCTTAGGGTCATTTTTATAATCCGGTAAAGCCCATCCCTTCTGCGGGCCTGAGTAAAGCAGATCTCTTACAGAGAATGATAGAAGGGGGTCCAGAGAGTGAGAGATCTAATGTGGTAATAACTAACATTACTAATATTACTACTGTAGTTGTATTAGTAATAATTGTTTCTACTATTGGCACACAGCCAGCAATTGGCGGGATTTTAACATTAGTAATAATAGTAGTCGCAATAGTAATAGTAGTACTAGTACTAGTAGTAATAATACTAGATGTAGTAATAGTTGCAGAAATAATATTAGATGTAGTAGTAGTAATAATAATAGTAGTCGCACTAGTAATAGTAGTACTAGTACTAGTAGTAATAATACTAGATGTAGTAATAGTTGCAGAATTAATATTAGATGTAGTAGTAGTAATAATAATAGTAGTCGTACTAGTAATAGTAGTACTAGTAGAAATAATATTAGATGTAGTAGTAGTAATAATAATAGTAGTCGTACTAGTAATAGTCGTACTAGTACTAGTAGTAGTAATACTAGATGTAGTAATAGTTGCAGAAATAATATTAGATGTAGTAGTAGTAATAATAATAGTAGTCGTACTAGTAATAGTAGTACTAGTACTAGTAGAAATAATACTAGATGTACCAATAGTTGCAGAAATAATATTAGATGTAGTAGTAGTAATAATAATAGTAGTCGTACTAGTAATAGTCGTACTAGTACTAGTAGTAATAATACTAGATGTACCAATAGTTGCAGAAATAATATTAGATGTAGTAGTAGTAATAATAATAGTAGTCGTACTAGTAATAGTAGTACTAGTACTAGTAGTAATAATACTAGATGTACCAATAGTTGCAGAAATAATATTAGATGTAGTAGTAGTAATAATAATAGTAGTCGTACTAGTAATAGTAGTACTAGTACTAGTAGTAATAATACTAGATGTACCAATAGTTGCAGAAATAATATTAGATGTAGTAGTAGTAATAATAATAGTAGTCGTACTAGTAATAGTAGTACTAGTAGTAATAGTAGTACTAGTACTAGTAGTAATAATACTAGATGTACCAATAGTTGCAGAAATAATATTAGATGTAGTAGTAGTAATAATAATAATAGTAGCCGTACTAGTAATAGTAGTAGTACTAGTACTAGTAGTAATAATATTAGATGTAGTAATAGTTGCAGAAATAATATTAGATGTAGTAGTAGTAATAATAATAGTAGTCGTACTAGTAATAGTAGTACTAGTACTAGTAGTAATAATACTAGATGTACCAATAGTTGCAGAAATAATATTAGATGTAGTAGTAGTAATAATAATAGTAGTCGTACTAGTAATAGTAGTACTAGTACTAGTAGTAATAATACTAGATGTACCAATAGTTGCAGAAATAATATTAGATGTAGTAGTAGTAATAATAATAGTAGTCGTACTAGTAATAGTAGTACTAGTAGTAATAGTAGTACTAGTACTAGTAGTAATAATACTAGATGTACCAATAGTTGCAGAAATAATATTAGATGTAGTAGTAGTAATAATAATAATAGTAGCCGTACTAGTAATAGTAGTAGTACTAGTACTAGTAGTAATAATATTAGATGTAGTAATAGTTGCAGAAATAATATTAGATGTAGTAGTAGTAATAATAATAGTAGTCGTACTAGTAATAGTAGTACTAGTACTAGTAGTAATAATACTAGATGTACCAATAGTTGCAGAAATAATATTAGATGTAGTAGTAGTAATAATAATAGTAGTCGTACTAGTAATAGTAGTACTAGTACTAGTAGTAATAATACTAGATGTACCAATAGTTGCAGAAATAATATTAGATGTAGTAGTAGTAATAATAATAGTAGTCGTACTAGTAATAGTAGTACTAGTACTAGTAGTAATAATACTAGATGTACCAATAGTTGCAGAAATAATATTAGATGTAGTAGTAGTAATAATAATAGTAGTCGTACTAGTAATAGTAGTACTAGTAGTAATAGTAGTACTAGTACTAGTAGTAATAATACTAGATGTACCAATAGTTGCAGAAATAATATTAGATGTAGTAGTAGTAATAATAATAATAGTAGCCGTACTAGTAATAGTAGTAGTACTAGTACTAGTAGTAATAATATTAGATGTAGTAATAGTTGCAGAAATAATATTAGATGTAGTAGTAGTAATAATAATTGTTTCTACTTTTTGCACAAGGACAGCAATTATTCCAGTGTATTACTGGTACTTTATTTTATCGACCCCGGAAAGATGAAAGGCAAAGTTAACCTCGGCAGGATTAGTAGTAATAATAATACTAGTAGTAGTTGTAGTAATAATAATGATTTCTAGTATAGGCACAAGGCCAGTAATTTTTTTTTTTGGGGGGGGGGGAGACAGGAAAGGACCCCCAGTGTATTACTGGTGCTTTATTTATCGACCCCGTAAGGATGAAAGGCAAATCTAACCACGGCGGGATTTGAACGCAGAACGTAAAGGGCCATAACTATGCTAAAAAGCATGGTGTCCGATTCTCTACCGATACTGCCAATCCACTAACCCTAGTATTAGTAGTAATAATAATAATAATACTAGTAGTAGTAGTAGTAGTAGAGAAGTAGTAGTAATAGTAGCAGAAAAAGTAGTGGTAATAATACTAGTAGCAGTAGAAGTAATAAAATTAGTAAAATTAGCAGTAACATTAGTAGTAATAATTGTTTCTACTTTTGGCACAAGGCCAGCATTTATCTCAGTGTATTACTGGTATTTTATTTTATCGATCCCGTAAGGTTGAAAGGCAAAGTTAACCTCGGCGGGATTTGAACTCAGAATGGAAAGGGCCGTAACTCTATGCGTCAAAGCATGGCGTCCGACCCTCTACCGATACTGCTAATTCTAATGATACTAGTACCAGTAGTAATACTACTAGTAGTCGCAGTAAAAGTAGTAATAGTAGTAGTAGTAGTAATAATAATAATACTAGTAGCAGCA
Source organism: Eledone cirrhosa (assembly GCA_964016885.1). Lineage (NCBI taxonomy): Eukaryota > Metazoa > Mollusca > Cephalopoda > Octopoda > Eledonidae > Eledone > Eledone cirrhosa. The sequence continues at coordinate 40,077 of CAXHJY010000333.1, read as the reverse complement.
GTAATACAACTAGTAGTAGTAATAGTAGCAGAAACAGTAGTAGTAATCGTAGCAGTAAAAGTAGTAGTAATAGTAGCAGTAAAAGTAGTAATAATAGTAGCAGTAACAGTAGTAGCAGCAGTAATAGTAATAGTAGCTGTAATAGTAATAGTAGCAGTAAAAGTAGTAGTAATAGTAGCAGTAACAGTAGTAGTAATAGTAGCAGTAACAGTAGTAATAATAGTAGCAGTAAAAGTAGTAGTAATAGTAGCAGTTAAAGTAGTAATAATAGTAGCAGTAACAGTAGTAGTAATAGTAGTAGTAACAGTAGTAATAATAGTAGCAGTAACAGTAGTAATAATAGTAGCAGTAAAAGTAGTAGTAATAGTAGCAGTTAAAGTAGTAATAATAGTAGCAGTAACAGTAGTAGTAATAGTAGTAGTAACTGTAGTAATAATAGTAGCAGTAACAGTAGTAATAGTAGTAGCAGTAACAGTAGTAGTAATAGTAGCAGTTAAAGTAGTAATAATAGTAGCAGTAAAAGTAGTAGTAATAGTAGCAGTAAAAGTAGTAGTAATAGTAGCAGTAACAGTAGTAATAATAGTAGCAGTAAAAGTAGTAGTAATAGTAGCAGTAAAAGTAGTAGTAATAGTAGCAGTAAAAGTAGTAGTAATAGTAGCAGTAAAAGTAGTAGTAATAGTAGCAGTAAAAGTAGTAGTAATAGTAGCAGTAAAAGTAGTAGTAATAGTAGCAGTAAAATTAGTAGTAATACTAGCAGTAATGGTAGTAGTAGTAGTAGTAGTAGTAGTAGTAGTGGTAGACATATTTACTAGCTTCATCAACCAGGTTTCCATCTATGTCCCCGGCAAATGGTAGATCAGACGTATTCTGGGATTTCATAGGGTTTTTTTTTGTAAGTTTAAAGCTGTACAACTTCCGTAGCACAGATTCCTTGCCTAGTAGGTTAACATCCACCCATATATATATATATATATACACACACATACATATATATATATATATATATATATATATATACATACTTATATAAACATATACGTATTTATATATACATATGCATATTTATATATACATATGCATATTTATATATACATATGCATATTTATATATACATATGCATATTTATATATACATATGCATATTTATATATACACATATATATACATACATATATATACATACATACATACATATATATATATACATACATACATACATACATATATATATACATACATATATATATACATACATACACATACATACTTATTTATATATACATATACATATATAATACACATACATATATATATTTACATATATATACATACGTATGTATACATGCGTATGTATACATACATATTTATATACACATACATACTTATGTAGACTTACTTATATATACATATACATACTTATGTATACATATACATACTTTTATATCTACATATATATATGCTTATATATATATATATATATATATATATATATGCTTATATATATACTTATATATATATTACATATTTATATCTACATATATATATATATATATATATATATATATATATATACTTATATATACATATATATATATATATACTTATATATACATATATATATATATATACTTATATATACATATACATACTTATACATATATATATATATACATACTTATACATATATATATATATATACATACTTATATATACATATACATACTTATATATACATATACATATTTATGTATACACATACATATTTATATATACATATACGTACTTTTATATATATAAATTCTTAATATAACAAATACATACTCATTCATATGGACATTACGTCACCAGGAACATATTTTCTATGAAATGTCGGTGAGACATGAATTTCTGTCTGTCTATATGTATGTATATACATATATGTGTGTACATATATATTTATGTGTGTGTATATGTGTAAGTATATATATATATATAACTCATCTTTCCATGCCTATGGCTCTAACAAGAATGTGTTTGCTGGTACGGGTGTTAGCTATTGTGTAAAGGTGCAGATATTGAGGAAGGGTTATTTGTGAATGTTCTGGGAAGCGGGGTGAGGTGTATAGCATGTACGGAAGGGTGTATATATATATATATATATATATATATATATATATATATATATATATATATACATATATATACATATATATATATATATATACATATATATACATATATATATATATATATACATACATATATATACATATATATATATATATATATATACATATATATACATATATATATATATATATATATATATACATATATACATATATATATATATATATATATATATATATACATATATATACATATATATATATATATATATATATACATATATATATATATATATATATATATACATATATATATATATATATATATATATACATATATATATATATACATACATACATTAAAATATGTATATTTACATAATATATACAATATATATATATATAAATATTAAAATGTATATTAGCTCTCACACACACATATGTGTGTGTGTGTGTGTATATATATATATATATATGCAAGAGGTACGTGTATATTGAGAAAAGTATTCGGGGGTTGGGTGTATGTCGAAATATAAAGAAAAGGCATGTCGGCGGAACAGGAAATGAGTTATGTAGGGGAGAGTATAGCACAGTTGTTACGGAAGAGTGAAGTGTAAAAATGTCTGCTGTTACGTAAACTTATGCCTTTAATCTGCCGACAGCCTCTCTTCTCATATTCGCCATTTTGATTTTCCTTTTTACGCTCTTTGTTTTGTTTTTAGTTGCTTAAAGCTAGCTACTCTCGGGTCCCAAATAATACAGGATGTGGAGGTTGAGTGGAATAAGCGGGTGTGTTGGACATTTGCTTAAATTCTTATAAGCGGAGGAGGGGAGGGTTAGAATAAACGGGTGGGGGGATCGGTAATTGTATAGTGTACGCTCGTAAATATGGGATTTTTTTCTTTAGGTGTATTAATTAGAAAGTATCAAAATGCCTGTGTATATGGCACTTTATAAATATAATTGTTTCTACTTTTGGCACAAGGCCAACAATTACCCAGTGCATTACTGGTACTTTATTTTATCGACCCCGTAAGGATGAAAGGCAAAGTTAACCTCGGCGGGATTTGAAATATAATGCACACAAATTTATCAATGTGTAAATATGAAAATACACTCTTCACTGGTGCAATGTGTCCGAACACGGAAGAACCCAACTCCCACCGTCATCGCCTCAATCTCTGTGTATAGTGAACAAAGGGGGTCTCACGTGCTGGCCGCCCCACAGCCTCGTGGACAGAATGAAGAAGGCGTTTCCCCGGAGGATGGTAAGGGAGATGCGATGGAAGAGCTATTCCATCTTGCGAGATCACACCTGCGGCTGGCCAGCTCAGCGCCTAATGTCCTTTTTTTTTGTCAAATATAATGTTTTTTTAATGTAAAATAAAATAATTATTAGATTCTCCAGGGCGATGGATTGGCAGTATCGGTAGGGTGTCGAGCAACATGCTTTACAGCATAGCTACGAGCCTTTACGGTTTGAGTTCAAATCCCACCGAGGATAACTTTGCGTGACATCATTACTGGGTAATTGCTGGCCTTGTGCCAAAACTAGAAACAATTATTAGATTCTCCAGCTGCTGTATCGATATGAATCACTTACAATCAAATTTCGCCGGAGATCGATCAGCAAAATTTAATAAGCGGGTAGGGGAGTTAGAATAAAAGCTGAAAAATTAATAAGCAGGGAGGTGACGATTATTCAAGACCTGAGAGTACCTTGTTGTTGTGTTGTTGTTATTATTACTGTTTGTGGTGGCGTTGTTTGTAGTGGTATTGATGGTGTTAGTGATTTTGGTAGTGTTGCTGGTGTTTGTGTTAGTGTCTTTGTTTCTCTTGTTACTGTTGTTGCTGTTGTAATTGCTTTTGTTGGTGTGGCTAATCTTGTTGTTGGTGTTCCTCTTACTCGTGTTGTTTCGTCAATTCCCTCTTCTAAGTCATTATATTGTAATTTGAGAAATATAATCTGGCTGCTCTTTCTAGCACATCATTCAACAACACTGAGGTTACTTTGATGGTTCTGAATATTTATTGCGAGATGTGTTTATCTATTGTATAGTTAAGGAGGTTCTAGGCTTGTTTGTATGTAATTTTTATTAGATTGGCTATTTCAGTTGTGTAATTTGAAATGCATTTTTTTCTTCTCCTTTATTGAATTCTAAGAGCATCGATTTTCCATCCCAATACAAAGAATTATTTCCACAAGAATTCTTTAAAAATTCTAGAAAGGGTATTTTGGTTTTGCGTATTGATATTTGAGGTAGTTGGGATAATAATAGCTGTAGAAGTGTTTACCAGGTGGTTGTGACGGTTTGGTGGGAGACGCAGAAAATGATGTCTTACTGAACAGTTATAGCTAGCTTAATGAGGTAAGTGGATAAGTGTATTGCGCATTGATGTGGATTGCTTCAGGGTGTGTGTGTATATATATATATATATATATATATATATGCCTGTGTGTGTGTGTGGACGTGTGTATATATAATGTATATATATATATGTATATAAATGTGTATATATACATGTGTGTGTGTGTGTGTGTGTGTATATATCTATATAATGTAAATATATGTATATGTATATAAATGTGTGTGTGTGTGTGTATCTATGAGTGCATATATATGTTTATATATATCTCCGGGAGAGATGACCCCTTAGCCTTTGTCAAGGCCGAATTCTAGGAGAAGGAAAACTCTGATATAACACCTGCAACCCCGATGGTATCCAATGATCTTGACTTGTTCTTCTTTTTGGTACATATCATCTTGGTTAAGAGAGTGGGACTGGCTTTGTGCAGTGCCTTTGCTCACTATAAAAGCTTCACGGCACAGGCATTGCTTTATATCTGGAGATCTCTCTGCACTTGTCGTCACATGGTACCATGGGCCCAGCACTATGTGTCAGTAATTGTCACAAGTGTAGTGTTTGTACCAGAGTTTTCAAGTCGCTGGCTGGACTAACAAGTCACACTCATTCAGCGCATCAGTAGGGGTTCTCCTACATGGATATAAAGTAGTGGCCGTACTCGAAAACGAGTTGGCAGCCACCATATATATGTTTAGGTATATAATTTATCTATACATATGGATATATGTGTGTGTGCATATATATATGTGTGTGTATGTACATATGTGTGTTTGTGTAGAGTTTAATTTTATGCTATTGTTAAAGCTGTTGTGTTATTCCTACTGTCTTTGGATTGAATTATCTCCCCTTCCCAACTGATGGAGTTTCAACATATATTATGGTGTGTAGTTTAAGAGGACGGTTTGTGAGCATGTTACTGGTACGCATGTGTAATAGAAACGGATATCCGTCGGCTATGGCGATGAATGTTCCATACAAACAAGCATAGAATTAAATATGACTTATGATGTATGTGTTGGTACCGGGTCCTATGGGAGATTCATCGTTTTTTCACGACACCAGTCTCCGGGCATGAGTTCGACCAAGCATTTTAAGTAAGAAGGCAATGTTTTATAACTGTGTTGTGCTATTTCTGAAGTCAACAATATTAGTTGTAGCTTACGACACGCAGACAGGCGGTGTAACTCATTGATGTATGTATGTATGTATGTATGTATGTATGTATGTATGTATGTATGAATACAGGTAAAGAGGCAGGCTGTGTGGTTAGTAAACAAGAGAAAAGTTGCCCTTCATCAGCTGTTTACTACGGATCATAGATGTTTCGGCGCTTAAAATAGGACATCGATCCGTAGCACGCCCGAGGCCTTTTATCCATCAAAATGCCATGAGGCAAAGAAGTGATAGAGACGAGAGAGGAAGTTCTTTTTCTTTCTTCTATATTATATATATACACACACACAATGTAAATGACAAAACAATTACATTGTATTTTGGCTCTGTAGTATACTTATTATTTTAATTTGAGCTATTTTCATGTTCTTAACTGGGTAGTATGTATTATAACCCACATCATATATATATATATACACACTGCTGCAATTATATATATATATTATATATATACACTGCTGCAATTATATATATATATAATATATATACACTGCTGCAATTATATATATATATACAATATATATACACTGCTGCAATTATATATATATATATATATATATATATATATTTATACTGCTGCAATTATATATATATATATATATAAAATATATATATATACAGTTCTACAAGACTAAAGCAGTTTCATTCTTTTGTGTACGTTATTTAGTGTGGTTACCCCAGATTTAACTCGGGATCTATCTATATATATAGGCCCCGTCTATACACCCATCTATACACACATACATATATATATATATGGGTCTATGTGTGTGTCCTTTAAGTCAAGCTTGAGACTTGTTACATCAGAATTTCTACTGTGTACTCTGGGCCATGTATATATATATATATATATATATATACACACATACCTATATACCTACAAGCATATACATATGTGTGTGCGTCTATATAAATATATATATATATATAAATATATATACACACATACCTATATACCTACAAGCATATACATATGTGTGTGCGTCTATATAAATATATATATATATATATATATATATATATACGCCTGTATCTGTGTGTATATATATATACATATACACATACATATACACACACACACGCACAATGGCGCGAATATGCTACTAACATCTATGGTGGCGACGTCAACCGCAATATAAAAGAGCCATGCTGACAGTGAAATCTTTGATGTTTATAACACTATAGGTGGCGTTGGTGTATAGATCTCTCTTTTTTTGTTGTTGTTTAATTTTTTATATTATTATTATTGTTATGGATTTTCGTTTACATTTGTGAAGGTAATGGCGTTGAAGGAGATGTTGTGGTAGGCTGGCTGTTTATTAGAAAGACAAGGGAATAGGGAGTAGGTAAGGCTGGGGGAACTCTAAGGTTTATGACGTGTAAATCTGGCGCACTTCCTTCAACCGTCATCCCTCCCTTTGTTTATTTTGCTTTATGATTGTGGAAAAAGAATGGTACTTTGTGGGTCATTATTTCAATATTATCCACCTATATATATATATATTAATATAGAGAGAGGGATGGGGAGAGGGATGGGGAGAGGGATGGAGAGGGATGGAGAGAGGGGGAGAAAGGGATGGAGAGAGGGGGAGAGGGGGGAGATATATGGGGAGAAAGGAGGATATAGAGGGGGAGGGAGGGAGGGAGGGCGAGAGGGAGGGGGACGGAGGAGGGACGGGGGGAGAGAGGGAGAGAGAGGGCGAGATAGAGAGAGAGGGAGGGAAAGAGATGGAGAGGGAGAGGGGGAGAGAGGGGGAGAGAGGGGGAGAGAGGGATGGTGAGGGGGATGGTGAGGGGGGAGATGGGGGAGACGCATAGAGAGAGAGAGAGGGAGAGAGAGAGGGATAGGGGGAGAGAGAGAAAGAGAGGGAGAGAGAGAGAGAGCGAGGGAGAGAGAGAGAGCGAGGGAGAGAGAGAGAGGGGGAGAGAGGGAGAGAGAGAGAGAGAGAGAGAGAGCGAGAGAGAGAGAGAGAGAGAGAGCGGGAAAAAGGTGTATATATATATATATATATATATATGCTGTTGGGCATTTTGCTGCTGCGACTGGTATTACTTCTGGAGGCTGCTGCTGATGTTGCTGCTGTTGTTACCTGGTATATAGATACAGATGGGGACACACGCATATATATACATACATAGACAAACAGACAGATATATGCACGCATACATATTTCAATATATATCTCTAGCCTACACCTCTCCCTCATTCTCTCTCTCCCCCATTCCAACATCCATGTCTGTATATATATATATATATATATATATATATATATATATATATATATAATACGATATATTAACAAATGAAAACTATATTTATAAAACCATATTTATTTCATTATACATATTTCAAGGACACCAAGTCAAATTATGGTGCGCTTTCATCAGATAAAATATAATATAGATCAGTTTTATAAATAAATATTGACATACCCTTAAAGAATGCGACCATTTCTGTTGGAAGCTCGCGGATAGTTTAAGGGTATGTCAATATTTATTAACAAATGATATATCGTATTTTTACTCCAATAATTTGTTGAGTGCTTTATATCAGTTATATAAATATTTGCTTGTTGTATCCCAACAAATTAAATATAACTTCTACATATATATATTTCATAGCTTTAACGACCATATACCTCTGGTTGGTGCGAGCAACGGCTAAAGAAAATCGTTGGGACACGTAAATAGGGGGAACGAGCGAGACAGTAAACAATCAAAGATGGTAATGTAACGAAAAGTGAGTAAGAGGGAGTCAAGTCCCTGAAATCAATGAACATAAGTTCTGTGAAATCGTAGACGAGAGAGAATAAAGACCATCCGACCTGGTCAAAGTGTCAGTGAGGAAAGAATTTCGCACAGGTCAAACGGGAGGAAGTAGGAGAGGGAGTAGCAGAGAGTGACTGAGTGAAACTGTGAGGAAGAGGTTAACAGAGACAGTAAATGGCAGAGGGGGTAAAAAGAAGTGAGAGATACAGAGAAAAAAGGAAGGAGTAAGAAAGAAACCGACGGGTCACAGCGGATATATATATATATATATATATATATATATATATATATATATATATATATATATATAAGTTATATATATATAATTAATATTTCTCTGCACACATGCTTCTATATCATACATAACAAATACTTTACCAATACAACCCCCATAATACTCTTGATTGCCCGCTTAAAGTACTTGTATTCCATATAACACCTTGCCGCACTATAATCTTATAATCTTATATAAATAAGACACACGTGCATGCCCCACGTGTAACTATTGCATACACTAACTACTTCAAACTATCCTCTTGCATTATCTTCGTAAACTGCTGATGTTGTATTTTAACTTTAATTTTGTTTTAATTTTTTTTAATATGATTTTAATCTTTGAATGTAAATTGCCATGCTAAAATATTATAATGGATGTCAACCCACTGTGCATCGATATATACATATGTTTCTGTCTGTCTCTTGTGTTGGGAAGGAGGTCATGTATGTAAACAATCATTGAAAAATTGCTCCGAAGACTCCAAACCTCGGTTTGGAGGAAACAATTGTAAGCTAATAAATGGTTTGAACAGAACTTTGATTCTTGTCATTTCTCTCTCTCTCTCTCTATATATATATATATATATATATATATATATATAATGTATATATTGTACAACCCTACTTGATTCTATCTCACTCTTCTCTCCTTATCTCTCACTGTCTCTCCAACACCCATGTAGTATTATATAGTATTATATATATTGGGCGGTGGATTGTCAGTATCGGTAGAGGGTCGGACGCCATGCTTTGACGCATAGAGTTACGGCCCTTGCCATTCTGAGTTCAAATCCCGCCGAGGTTAACTTTGCCTTTCATCCTTACGGGTCGATAAAATAAAGTATCAGTAATGCACTGGGTAATTGCTGGCCTTGTGCCTAAAGTAGAGACAATTATATATATTGTGTGTATATATATATATACATATATATATTATATATATTATACACCTCTGTATGATTCTCTCTCCCTATCTCTCACACACCCATGTCTGTAAATATAGTATTATATATAAATATATATATATATATATATATATATATATATATATATATATATATTATATATATATTATACACCTCTGCATGATTCTCTCTCCCTATCTATCCATCACCCATGTCTGTAAATATAGTATAATATATTCATCCCTTTGAAGTTTCCCAAGCGGAAGCAAACCGAAACGATCTGTGTCAGCCTCACTCCATGATATTAGGAGAGGGAGGGGCACCCATTGAGCCAGGGATGGCCATGGTTGGCTGGTTGGTAGGCTGGTTGGTTAGCTGGCTGGTTGGCTGGTTGGTTGAATAATGGTAATGCTGTGATTACGTGACTCCAATCAGGAAAACAATGGTGTAATACAGTCTGGATCACGTGTTTTCTCACAATTCTAATGTAGTTTCGTATGCAGAGTTAATGTGTCATCAGCAGGCGGTGTATCATGGTATCAGGCTTTAACTATTTCACCAGAGAAATACGTATTATGTCTATTGTGTAATTAAAAATGAGATGGTAAAATAAACAGACCTTTTATTAGAAAGAAAATGTTCGTTTTCTAACTCTGTGAACTCACCTCTATCTTTCAATTTTTTCTATAAGTTCTCATTCTATTTTCTGAAGAAGGACAAGCGCCCGAAATATTAAGATGTTTCTTACTATATTAAACGTGAAACTAATATACATACATATCCATTATACTTCATTGTCTGTTGTTTTTTTCCGTTTACTTTTCGGACAGACGGAGACACACTCACACACACACACATATATATATATATAGACGCACTTGTTTTACGATCACATTTTCTGTCTCAAAACGGAAGAAGGAAAAGAGTGAATGAGAGAGTAAGAAAGCGTGAAAAACAGAAAGAAAGCAACAGAAGAGAAAAAAAGAAGGGAGGTAAGCATTGAAAGAAGAATGAGGTGAGGTCAAAAGGGGATGGAAAATAGCGCTACATTAGATTTATTCCCTAGATTTGTTTTGTGTGAGAAATGTGGATGGATGGAGGGGAAGGTGATATATGACCAATGAGAGTAGCAAAAGTCATGACATAAAAATTGTTTTTTGATAAGTTGCACTTATTGCCCTGCCATAATAACACCCCTATATATATATATATATATACACAAAATATATATATATACAAAATATATATATATATACAAAAATACACATATATATATAATATATTTATATATAAAAATACAAATACAGAAATACACACACATATGTATATATATATACATATATATATTATATATATATATATATATATATATATACCAAAATACATATATATATATACCCAAATATATATATATATATATTAAAAATACACACACACACATATATATATATATATATACACACACAAATACACACATATATATACAAAAATACACATATCTATACCCATACTATCATATATATATATATATATATACGCACACACATAATATATATAAATATATAAATTTATATACGTATATAAACACATAAATACAGAGAGTGAGACGGTTGAATGTACGAGTATGTTTATAACTTTATATATAATATAAATATATATATACACATATATATATATACACACATAAACAAAGGTGGGATGTTAAAATGGGTTAGGGGGGATTAAATAAGAAGTAAGACATGATGTATAAAACTAATGCAATAGAAAAACCTGAAGAGAAATGAGAGTCGGCCCCTCTGCAGTCAACAAAAGATATATTCAAAGAAAGGGGGATAAGAATGAAGCTGTAGGGAACAGTGTAGGAATGAAACAAGAGATCAGAGGAGGAAAGAGGGGCATGTCCACGTGAGGAGGTGCTATAAAATTGCTTATAAATTAGGGTGAAGACCCTTGGAGACGGACAAAGAAGTGATCAACGGCCGATACGTAAAATAGAACCTAACAATATGATTTATTTTTCTGTTGCACGATCCACCATTTTAAAATGGTACTACATAATTAGTTAAACAATTAGTTACTTAATAAAGGAATTACGGCAAACACAAACAGACAAGATATAAGCAGAGAAAATAGGCAAAATATTTGATTTGGAGATAGTACACGGAGTACGTATTATTGTTGCAACAAACCATCTCAGCGGCTGAAAATTCAAACACACACACACATATTATATATATATATATATATATATATATATATATATATATATATATATAAGCAAAACGGATATTCAATTTGTTGGTAATTCAACAAATTTAAAAGTTTATAACTGATTTAAAGCACTCGACAGTTTTTCTATCCAGGAAAAACTTGAACCTGTAAATTCTTCTTCCCTGGTTATGTCAATATTTATAAAACAAGCTTTGTATTTTATCTGATGAGAGCGTACCAAAGTTTTGGTACCATTGAAATATATATAATAGAATAAATATGGTTTTATAAATATAGTTTCCATTTATTTAATATCATTGTGTATATATATATATATATATTCTAGGGAGGGTAAAATTCCCGAGATCCATGGACGAGTTCTCTACAGCGGTCTCTGTCCCTCATTATCGCTGCCATGTCCTGCGTCTCCAACAGACCAGTGTCTGTCCTTGGGACATCAACATACGTTAACCCTGGTCTTCCTCTTCCAGTGTGTCCATGTAGGGGCTCCCACAGGAGCACTGAGTGCAATGTCAACTCTGGATGTCGGTGAGCATGTCCAGCTAACCTCAATCACCTCTGTGTCACTTTTGAGCTGACTTTTGGGAGGCTCCCATACAGCTCTGAGTTTTTCATCCTCAGTGTATAATGATTAATGTTCAGAGCCATCCTCAGTATTCTCGTGTAGCACCCATCCACCATCTGAGTGAGTTTCTTGGTCAGTGTCCAAGTCTCAGACCCGTACAGCAGCACAGACTCCACTACAGCAATGAAGGGGCGGATTTTAAGGTCTTTACGAAGGTTCGACTTCCACACCGATCTCAAGCTGTGGCACGCCGCCCATGCTTTGCTCTTCCTCTCAACCACATCATCTTCCGTATTCCCAATCTTTGCTCCCAAATACAGGAAGTCCTCAACCAATTCTAGCGGCTTCCCGCCTACATTAGTGATCCCTCTGGCTTCTCAACATTCTCTACCAGATATTTTGTTTTAGTCTCATTCATTCTCAGCCCCACACTCATCGGCACAGTCTCAACCTCCTGCATCAAATCCTCTGCCTCCTTCACTGTATTTTTCACCAAAACTATGTCGTCGGCAAATTCAGCATCTGATATCTTTTTCACCTTAACTCTCCTGCTCTGAGCCGGTGCTACAGTAAAGCCAGAGTCCTGGTATTTCTCCAGTGCAATAACATAAAGCACCAGTAATGTACTGGGGTCTATTCAATCGACTTCCCCCTCCCCTCAATTACTGGCCTTCTGCCTATATAATAAATCATTATTTTTTATCCTTACCTTTTTGTATTTAGCGCAGAATACATGAAGGTGTAATGACAGCCATTAAACTTTGCTAGGGTGTAATGGACAGTTTTCACGCACACGATGTGGGATTGATAACTTCCGGTAGAGAAAGGAAATAGTCGGTCACAAAGAAAGGATATAAAAACAACAACAACAACAACAACAAAAGAAAGTAGTTTGGCGGGTGGTTCGGTTACAAAACTAAAACATACATGAGTGAAAGTCGTAAATTTCTACTAAAACTAAGATTTCATTTTTATATTAGGCCTTCTATATTTTTTTTATTATATGTTCTTATTGAAAATATTAGTTTTTATTTTTCTTCTTAGGGACAAAGGAAAGCTAGTTAGATAAATAGATAGATAGATAGATGTTGAGACAGAGTGATAGATAGATAGATAGATAGATAAATGTTGAGACAGACAGAGATAGATAGATAGACAGATAGATAGATAGAGAGATAGATCTTGAGACAGAGTGATAGATAGATAGACAGTGATAGAAAGATAGATAGATAGATAGACTATAGATGTTTATTGAGAGAGAGAGAGAGAGAGAGAGAGAGAGAGAGAGAGAGGAGAGAGAGAGAGAGAGAGAGAGAGAGAGAGAGAGAGAGAGAGAGAGAGAGAGAGCTAGGCATAAATAGATAGATAATGTGAAAGAAACCAAGAAAGAAAGAGAGAGGCAGAGAAAAAATAGTGAAAGAAAACAGAGAGAAAGGGGGGAGAGAGGAGAGAGAAGGAGAGAGGCAGAGAAGGAGAGAGAGAAGGAGAGAGGCAAAGAAGAAGATAGGAGATAGAAAGAAGAAAAAAAGAATGTAAGAAAGGGAAAAAAAGGTAAAAGAAATAGAGGAAGGAAAGAAAGACGAAAGTTGAAAAAATAAAACCCATGAGATTGGAAGGAAATAATGAAACAGCTGCAAACTGCACAGTATCATCATCATGGTCATCGTAGATATAACATAACATAATCAACATCATCACCATAGACATAATAAACATAACACATACATAACCATCATCATCATAGACATAATAAACATAACATTCATAAGAATCATCATCACAGACATAATAAACATAACATATTCATAACGATCATCATCATAGACATAATAAACATAACATATTCATAACCATCATCATCATAGACGTGATAAACATAACATATTCATAACCATCATCATCATAGACGTGATAAACATAACATATTCATAACCATCATCATCACAGACATAATAAACATAACATATTCATAACCATCATCATCATAGACATAATAAACATAACATATTCATAACCATCATCATCATAGACGTGATAAACATAACATATTCATAACCATCATCATCACAGACATAATAAACATAACATATTCATAACCATCATCATAGACATAATAAACATAACATATTCATAACCATCATCACAGACATAATAAACATAACATATTCATAACCATCATCATCATAGACATAATAAACATAACATATTCATAACCATCATCCTCATAGAAGTAATAAACATAACATATTCATAACCATCATCATCATAGACATAATAAACATAACATATTCATAACCATCATCATCATCATAGACATAATAAACATAACATATTCATAACCATCATCATCATAGACATAATAAACATAACATATTCATAACCATCATCCTCATAGAAGTAATAAACATAACATATTCATAACCATCATCATCATAGACATAATAAACATAACATATTCATAACCATCATCATCATAGACATAATAAACATAACATATTTATAACCATCATCATCATAGACATAATAAACATAACATATTCATAACCATCATCATCATCATAGACATAATAAACATAACATATTCATAACCATCATCATCATAGACATAATAAACATAACATATTCATAACCATCATCCTCATAGAAGTAATAAACATAACATATTCATAACCATCATCATCATAGACATAATAAACATAACATATTCATAACCATCATCATCATAGACATAATAAACATAACATATTCATAACCATCATTATCATCACAGACATAATAAACATAACATATTCATAACAATCATCATCATAGACATAATAAACATAACATATTCATAACCATCATCATCATAGACATAATAAACATAACACATTCATAATCATCATCATAGACATAATAAACATAACATATGCATAACCATCATCATCATAGACATAATAAACATAACACATTCATAATCATCATCATAGACATAATAAACATAACATATGCATAACCATCATCATCATAGACATAATAAACATAACACATTCATAATCATCATCATAGACATAATAAACATAACACATTCATAACCATCATCATCATAGACATAATAAACATAACATATTCATAACCATCATCATCATAGACATAATAAACATAACATATTCATAACCATCATCATCATAGACATAATAAACATAACATATTCATAACCATCATTATCATCACAGACATAATAAACATAACATATTCATAACCATCATCATCATAGACATAATAAACATAACATATGCATAACCATCATCATCATAGACATAATAAACATAACACATTCATAATCATCATCATAGACATAATAAACATAACACATTCATAACCATCATCATCACAGACATAATAAACATAACATATTCATAACCATCATCATCACAGACATAATAAACATAACATATTCATAACCATCATCATCATCACAGACATAATAAACATAACATATTCATAACCATCATCATCACAGACATAATAAACATAACATATTCATAACCATCATCATCACAGACATAATAAACATAACATATTCATAACCATCATCATCATCATAGACATAATAAACATAACATATTCATAACCATCATCATCATCACAGACATAATAAACATAACATATTCATAACCATCATCATCACAGACATAATAAACATAACATATTCATAACCATCATCATCACAGACATAATAAACATAACATATTCATAACCATCATCATCATCACAGACATAATAAACATAACATATTCATAACCATCATCATCACAGACATAATAAACATAACATATTCATAACCATCATCATCATCATAGACATAATAAACATAACATATTCATAACCATCATCATCATAGACATAATAAACATAACATATTCATAACCATCATCATCATAGACATAATAAACATAACATATTCATAACCATCATCATCATCATAGACATAATAAACATAACATATTGATAACCATCATCATCATCATAGACATAATAAACATAACATATTGATAACCATCATCATCATCATAGACATAATAAACATAACATATTGATAACCATCATCATCATCATAGACATAATAAACATAACATATTGATAACCATCATCATCATCATAGACATAATAAACATAACATATTGATAACCATCATCATCATCATAGACATAATAAACATAACATATTCATAACCATCATCATCATCATAGACATAATAAACATAACATATTCATAACCATCATCATCATAGACATAATAAACATAACATATCATAACCATCATCATCATAGACATAATAAACATAACATATTCATAACCATCATCATCATAGACATAATAAACATAACATATTCATAACCATCATCACCATAGACATAATAAACATAACATATTCATAACCATCATCATCATAGACATAATAAACATAACATATTCATAACCATCATCATCATAGACAATATAAATATAACGTAAAATTCATAATCATCATCATCTATATATATATATATAAACATAACATAATATAATAATCATTTCTACTTTTGGTACAAGGGCAGCAATTACCCAGTGCATTACTGGTACTTTATTTTATCGACCCCGTAAGGATGAAAGGCAAAGTTAACCTCGGCGGGATTTGAACTCAGTCCGTAAAGGGACGTAACTATGGTGGAAAGCATGGCGTCCGACTCCCTACCGAGACTGCCATTCCAATATTGTTAGTAATAATAATGGGCACAAGGTCAGCAATTTGAAGGGGAGAGGGGGAAAGTCGATTAAATCGACGCCAGTGCATTACTGGTACTTTATTTTATCGACCCCGTAACGATGAAGGGCACAGTTAACCTTGGCGGGATTTGAACTGAGAGCGTAAAGGGCCATAGCTATATACCGGGAAGAAAGGTATGATAATTGTTTCTAGTTTTGGCACAAGGCCAGCAATACACCAGTGTATTACTGGTACTTTATTTTATCGACCCCGTTAAAGAGAGATGAAAGGCAAAGTTAACCTCGGCGAGTTTTGAAGTCAGACCATAAAGGGCCGTAACTCTATGCTGCAAAGCATGGCGTCCGACACTCTACCGAATCTGCCAAACCACCGAAGAATGGTATGATAATAATAATAATCATCATCATCATCATCTTCTTAATATTCGCAATAATCATCACCAGCATTATCAGCGCCATGACAGTCGTAACCCGCATAGCTGTTATGATGACAATGATGATGATGATCTTCATCGTCATCATTATCATCACCATCACCAGTAACAGCAGCACCACCATACACCACCACCACCATCATAACCATTAACAACGTCATCAATATCATCACCGTCACCACCAATACCACCTCCAACACCAGCAATACTACCACCACCAATACCACCAACAACAACACCAATAACACCACTACCACCAACACTACCAACATCCCCCCCCCCAACACCACCAAAACCACCACCGCCATCATCACCACCAGCACCAACACCACCAATATCACCACCACCACCACCACCAATACTACCAACATCACCACCCCCAACACCACCAAAACCACCACCGCCATCATCACCACCAGCACCAACACCACCAATATCACCACCACCAACACCACTACTAACAACACTACCACCCCCAACACCACCACCAGCACCTCCAATATCACCACCACCAACACCACTACTACCAACACTACCAACATCACCACCCCCAACACCACCAAAACCACCACCGCCATCATCACCACCAGCACCAACACCACCAATATCACCACCACCAACACCACTACTAACAACACTACCACCCCCAACACCACCACCAGCACCTCCAATATCACCACCACCAACACCACTACTACCAACACTACCAACATCACCACCCCCAACACCACCAAAAACACCACCACCATCATCACCACCAGCACCAACACCACCAATATCACCACCACCAACACCACTACTAACAACACTACCACCCCCAACACCACCACCAGCACCTCCAATATCACCACCACCAACACCACTACTACCAACACTACCAACATCACCACCCCCAACACCACCAAAAACACCACCGCCATCATCACCACCAGCACCAACACCACCAATATCACCACCACCAACACCACTACTAACAACACTACCACCCCCAACACCACCACCAGCACCAACACCACCAATATCACCACCACCACCACCACTACTACCAACACTACCAACATCACCACCCCCAACACCACCAAAAACACCACCACCATCATCACCACCAGCACCAACACCACCAACATCACCACCCCCGACACCACCAAAACCACCAACACCATCATCACCACCAGCACCAACACCACCAATATCACCACCACCAACACCACCAATATCACCACCACCAACACCACCACCACCACCACCAATATCACCACCACCAATATCACCACCACCAATACCACCACCACCAATATCACCACCACCAATACCACCACCACCAATACCCCCACCAGTACCACTTCCACCAGTACCACCATTACCATAATCATCATCACTATAACCTACTACAACAGTATCGATAACAACATAACGACCATTAAGAGGTAGGAACAAGACCCCTACCCCATCCCATCCCGACCCACACCCCACGTCAGTCCCCGCCTCATACTCCACCCGGAAAAATAAAATAAAAAGAACTCAACCTACAAAAAAATATAAACGACAACAACAAAAATAACGCCAACCCAAAAAATAGCGACAGCAACAACAACAACAACACTATATCAAAAATATTCGTGTGTGCATAGTTACAGCTGCCACCCTTCCAATTAATTTTACAGGGTCCTCAACAGAATACGAACAAGGCCTGTGTGCACAGTGTGTGTGTTTGTGTACTGTGTGTCTGCATTGTGTGTGTTGTGTGTGTTTATGTGCACGTGTTTCTATATGGACGTCTGAGGTTGGGTGGTCGTTGTTGCAGTTATATTGCCCCTTTTTTTATATCGCACTAACGGAAAGGAAACCTTTTTCTTCTTGGCTGATTCGTTAACACTTTCGATACCAAACTGTCTAAAGCAGCCCCTTGGTTCTACGATACTAAACGCTTAATATATATATATATATATATATATATATATATATACACACACACATAGTAATAATAATACATTGGTAGACTAAAATCCAAAGAGGACTCGATAAGGATAAATATATATCAAATATATAAGAAAACGTAGAGCAAATATTTATTAAAATAACAGATTAAAGTTTAAGCAAAGAATCGCTGCTTTCACCCTTAATGGGATCTTCTGAAACTAAAAAAATCAAAAGCAGCGATTCTTTGCTTAAACTTTAATCTGTTATTTTAATATATATATATATATATATATATATATATATATATATAAATGGTTACACTTCTACCTAACTCGTCCCTTAGACTGAGTGCTCTACCTCTACGGATATTATCTTCTAGTGTTCCACCACTATATATATATATATATTTATTTATTTACTAAAATAACAGATTAAAGTTTAAGCAAAGAATCACTTTCACTATTAACGGATCTTCTGAAACTCAGACATTTTGCAAAGCCTATACAAATCCACATTTCTACTCCGATTGACTTCAAACTTGCATTTATATATTCCTTGCGGTCTAAAGATATTAACTGAA
>CAXHJY010000333.1:5000-7500 GCA_964016885.1 Eledone cirrhosa | reverse complement strand
TGAGCAGCCTAATTTGCATATTGAGTGAGTTAAATCGGTCAGGCATACCGAAAACGATAAGTTGAAAAAAATGAAAACGAAATTTCATTTCTCACTCTTAGTATGGCACTTACTTAAATGTAAGTATGTATGTATACGTACATACATATATGTATACAGACGTACAGTAGCATGCATATATATATATATATATATATATATATATACACATATATACACATATGCATACAGGTACACATACATATATGCACGCATCAGTTTAGCCGACGTTTATTATAACGCCTGCTTTGTTCGTTTGTTTGTCAACAAATCGAACAGCCTGAATTTATGCCATACGGTGTTAAGGCAACCACGTCACATTTTTGTTCAACACTGACACAGGAACGATGTACTAGTTTCAAGCTTGTTAGCTATCATCAGCACCGTTTACCCATCTGCCAGATAGTTGAACGTTCGAAAGTATATACTTTCCTTATGAAACTTAACGGCTGAGCAGCCTAATTTGCATATTGAGTGAGTTAAATCGGTCAGGCATACCGAAAACGATAAGTTGAAAAAAATGAAAACGAAATTTCATTTCTCACTCTTAGTATGGCACTTACTTAAATGTAAGTATGTATGTATACGTACATACATATATGTATACAGACGTACAGTAGCATGCATATATATATATATATATATATATATATATATATATATATATATATATATATATATATATATATATATATATATATACACACATATATACACATATGCATACAGTTACACATACATGTATGTACGCATCAGTTTTGCCGGCGTTTATTATACCGCCTGCTTTGTTCGTTTGTTTGTCAACAAATCGAACAGCCTGAATTTATGCCATACGGTGTTAAGGCAACCACGTCACCTTTTTGTTCAACACTGACACAGGAACGATGTATTAGTTTCAAGCATGTTAGCTATCATCAGCACCGTTTACCCATCTGCCAGATAGTTGAACGTTGAACGTATATGCATGCTACTGTACGTCTGTATACATATATGTATGTACGTATACATACATACTTACATATATATATATGTATATATATCTATATATCTATATATATATATATATATATATATGTATATACAATATATTAATAAATGGAAACTATATTTATAAAACCATATTTATTTCATTATACATATTTCAAGGACACCAAAGCAAATTATGGTGCGCTTTCATCACATAAAATATAATATAGATCAGTTTTATAAACAAATATTGACATACCCTTAAAAGAATGCGACCATGTGTGTTGGAAGCTCCCGGATAGTGGGGTTATTAATTTTATTATTGGTCTTTTATGCAAATTTTTTTACTCCAAAAATTTGTTGAGTGCTTTATTCAGTAATAAAAATATTTGCTTGTTGTATCCCAACAATTTAACTAAAACTTCTACATATATGTATATATATATATATATATATATATATATAGGTATATATATATATATATATATAGGTATATATATATATATATATATATATAGGTATATATATATATATATATATAGGTATATATATATATATATATATATATATAGGTATATATATATATATATATATATGTATATATATATATATATATATATATATATAGGTATATATATATATATATATAGGTATATATATATATATATATATATGTATATATATATATATATATATATATATAGGTATATATATATATATATATATATATAGGTATATATATATATATATATATATATAGGTATATATATAATATATATATATATAGGTATATATATATATATATATAGGTATATATATATATATAGTATATATATATAGGTATATATATATATATATATATATATATATATATAGGTATATATATATATATATATATAGGTATATATATATATATATATATATATATATAGGTATATATATATATATATATATAGGTATATATATATATATATATATATATAGGTATATATATATATATATATATATATATAGGTATATATATATATATATATAGGTATATATATATATATATATATATATAGGTATATATATATATATATATATATATATATATATATATATATATATATATAGGTATATATATATATATATATATATATATATATATATATATATATTATATATATATAGGTATATATATATATATATATATATATATATATATATATATATATATATATATATATATATATATAGGTATATATATATATATATATATATATATATATATAGGTATATATATATATATATATATATATATATATATATATATAGGTATATATATATATATATATATATATATATATAGGTATATATATATATATATATATATATATATATATATATATATAGGTATATATATATATATATATATATATATATATATATATATATAGGTATATATATATATATATATATATATATATATATATATAGGTATATATATATATAT
>CAXHJY010000332.1:52500-55000 GCA_964016885.1 Eledone cirrhosa | reverse complement strand
GATTCTATTTGCTCATATATAGGAGCTACTTCTAACAATTTTAAGGTAAGGTTTAATACCCACAAACATAGTTTTAAAAATGCCGCACTGGCTAATACAACATCTCTAGCAGAAAAAATTAATAGTTATAGAAATAAGAATATAGAATATGATATGACCTGGAGTGTACTCAAAAGAGCCACCCCTTATCAAAATAATAGAAATGAATGTAGATTGTGTTCCCAAGAACTATTTGAAATAATGAAATCTAAGGATATCCTATTAAATAAGCGACAGGAATTAATTATATCGTGTAATCATAAACTGAGAAAAACATTTAAATATTATAAACCTAATTAATAATATATATTTTAGAAATTAATATATAAATTAATTTTAATGTAGTTAACCTATAATTTTAATTTAATTAAAATTCTACTACAGATGAAATTAAAAAATATCGTATAATCATAAACTGTGAAAAACATTTAAATATTATTAACATAATTAATATATACTTTGGAAATTAATATATAGATTAATTTTAGTTTATTTAACCTTTACAAATACAAACGTTTATACCACATTACACAATGCTTCAAGTGAACTATAACTTCCTCCTATATATATATACTAATAATAGAAAGATATGCTGATGAGAATAGGTGCAAATATGCGATAATGAATGTGTCTAAAAACGTCCATAAATATGTATATATATGTGAAAATGTATATAAATAAGTAAATATATATATATATGTTTGATGTGTATAGTTAGATGTAAGTGTATTCATGTATTAAAGTGCTTATATATATATATATATGTGTATATATGTATATATATATAGATGTGTA
Organism: Eledone cirrhosa; assembly: GCA_964016885.1. Taxonomy (NCBI): domain Eukaryota; kingdom Metazoa; phylum Mollusca; class Cephalopoda; order Octopoda; family Eledonidae; genus Eledone; species Eledone cirrhosa. The sequence continues at coordinate 54,166 of CAXHJY010000332.1, read as the reverse complement.
TGTATGTGTATATGTGTACACATAGACTAGAGTATGTATGTATATATGTGTGTGTCTATACGTGTGTATATAAAGATAAGTTGAGTATGAAAATGTATACACATGAGCGCGTATGTATGTACATGAATACATGTGTGTATATATATATATGTATGCATGTGTATAGCTATGTAAGTATGAATATGTGAATCTGAGTATATGTATTTTGTAGAGGTGTGCAAATATATTTGTGTGTGAATACGTGGGTGAAAGGATACGTACACTTGAAAGAAAAATTTAAGTCTGAATGTTAATTAAGTGCAAACACAAAACCAACCACGCATATCTTTACTATCTCTAATCCTTCTATAAATTTAGAAAAATAACCAATAATATATTCTATAAAAATGTCAAAACAACAGATGGGAATCTAATTACTCACTGCCACCAAAAATTCTCACTGCTATCAAAAAACCACTCCCTCAACTATTCTTCTAACAACTTCACCCCTCCCTCCTAATATTCTCTATAAAAACCAAATAGGTCCTCAGTAATATTATTCTGATGAAATGACAGTAAATAATAACATTGAAATATTGAATGTCTGCATAACTAAAACTTTGTAGATAGCAGCCGTTTTCAGGTTATGTAACTGTTATAAAAACACGTGTCAATAAATTCCTTTCAACTAAACTGTATCCATTCAAATCTTTCTATATATATATATATATATATATACGATATTAATAAATGGAAACTATATTTATAAAACCATATTTATTTCATTATACATATTTCAGGGATACCACATTAAATTATGGTATGCCTTCATCAGACAAAATACAATATATAACAGTTTTACAAATAGGTTTGACGTACCTATTTGTAAAACTGTTATATATTGTATTTGTCTGATGAAGGCATACCATAATTTAATGTGGTATCCCTGAAATATGTATAATGAAATAAATATGGTTTTATAAATATAGTTTCCATTTATTAATATCGTATATCTACTCCAAAAATTTGTCGAGTGCCTTTACAGATGAAATACAACAAAATATCGTGTAATTAATAATGGAGAAATACTTTTTAATATTATAAACCTAATTAATATACAATTTAGAAATTAATTTATAAATTAATTTTGATTTAGTTAACCTATAATTTTAATTTAGTTAGCTTATAATTAAAATTCTAATACAGATGGATTGCAGAATATCGTGTAATCATAAACTGAGAAAAACTTTTAAATATATACCTAATTAATATACTCTTTACAAATAAATATATAGATTGATTTTAATTTAGTTAACCTATTATTATATTCTACTATAGATAAAATACAAAATTTTGCTTTAATTATTATAAACCTAATTAACATATACTATAGAAATTAATATATAATTTTTAATTTAGTTAACCTATAATTAATATTCTACTACCGATGAAATACTTAATTTGGCTTTCCCTATTACAAATTTCATTTCCTAAAATTGATACCATCATGTTAATATATGTAATTATTTTAAATTTAGTTATGCTATAATTAATACTCTACTACTGTTTAACTTCAAAATTCCGCTTTAAATATTATAAACCTAAGTAGTATACACCTTAGAAATTAATATATTAACTATTTTTACTTTAATTAACCTATAATTAATAGTCTACTTATATTAAAATA